>CABFOV010005056.1:8804-29655 GCA_902141375.1 Timema poppense
GCTAGCGAGTATGTGACCTCCATGACCTTTTCAGTCTCTGTCCAGTGGATTCCTTGCTTGGCTTCACAAATGCGCAAGTTCGTTAAGGGCACCACTTACATGAGAGGGAAATATATTCACACTCGGGAATATCAGTTCTGAAGCTTCGAACGATCCTCAATTATCTTTGTGACCCTGTTAAAACTATTACTTTGAGGAAGACTGGATATATAATGTTCAGGGGTGAACTTGGACCTTCGATCGCCCTAAGCTCCGGTTTTGACTTAACCTAATAACACAAATAAAACAGGATTTGTTTCACTAAAACGCGTAGAGTAATTCAATAATATTTGTATTTGTTTACTGTATTGACAGTATTTCATACAGTTTTTATTAAAGAATAATACTAATGACAGAATAGTTACACGTGCATATATATTCATACAGTAACACTTCTAGACTTTTGACCAAAGAATGTATTAATAAGATTATACTCTAAAAGATTTCAACCAGAGCGTTTCAATGCTTAGTACAGTAAGAAAGTTTAATCTACCTTACCTTCGTTCATTTTTTATCGTAAATAATGTTTGACTCAATGCAAACAAGAAAAACCGTGTTCTCCAAAGAAATTTCTAACCGGACTACAAACACCTATCCGAAGTTCAATATCAACATCAAGGCACACGGTTAGCAGATCGTGTTGTCGAAGCCCCTCCAACAATTTCAGACTTGAGGGTGTATAAGAAACCATCAAAGATCCACCAAAATCTGCCACCCCCTAAAAATTGTCCACCCTAGACTTGAAGCCTATATAGTCTTTTGGTAAATCGACCCCTAATAATGTTTCTAACACTTTGACCTCGGAATTGAGACATTTCGGATAGAACATCGTTGAATATCAGCCAATTCCACCTTTTCGTGGTCCTATAGTGACATGTCGATACCGTTTACGCCCATTTGGTTGTGAATTAACTTTATAAATAAATCCCTATAAATAATGCGGGATTTCTGTTAAGTTTTTAAAGCCTCTCACCACTTCGGCTATTAATTAGACTAATAATATTGTGGACATATTATTATTTATCAAATATGTTTTAAGTTGACGAAGATAACTAAATATTATTTCCTCCTTGCAGAATGAGTTTGTGCCTACTGTTCATACAAATGAAGCAAGGAAGGTCGTTCTTTTAAATTAAAGACATACACTACATTAGCTATTTAAAATAAATCATTCCAATTAAATAACAATATATCGAAGAGTACCTTCCCTTTTTTACACAAATATTGCTAGTAGCGTGTTTGTCCCCTAACCCCCCTGAGAACACGCGTGACCCCACCCCCGTATTCAATCTCCTGTCACTTCCATTACCCTTTCAACCGGGGACTGATCGTACTACGCTGAGACAAGGTTCCTCACTCAAAGCCCTGAAAGTATTTTTAAGGGCAAAGTCACTCCATAGTTACACCAAAACAATGGATCACCAGACACAACATTATGGATTCAGTTAGGATCCTATTTACCCGCGTGGAGCGCTAAGGTCACTCAACTGGTCGGGAGGTATTTTATCCCCGGGTGGGGAAAAAAACCACGGGAAACCAAAACACGTCCAGAGAAACGAGTTAACTTCTAGCAGGTTATACTGTACTGTATACCACACAAGATGAGAGTGGTATGTGAGCCACACTTGCTAGCAGCTTATACTGTACTGTATACTACACAAGCTGAGAGTGGCTGAGAGTGGTTTGTGAGCCACACTTGCTAGCAGGTTATACTGTACTGTATACTACACAAGCTGAGAGTGGCTGAGAGTGGTATGTGAGCCACAACTTGCTAGCAGCTTATACTGTACTGTATACTACACAAGCTGAGAGTGGCTGAGAGTGGTATGTGAGCCATATCCATTGCTTGCATCTCTCAATCTACTCCTTATCCATTGCTTCCATCTCTCAATCTACTCCTTATTCACTGCTTCCCTCTCCAAGTATTTTCGTTTATTTTGTTTTGATAAGTTGTTCCATTCCTATTTCTGGAATAGCGGGGAATGTTTTCCTCGTGAGGATGTTATCTCAGCGAGGATGTTGACGGAAGTTGTAGCACTTCATTTGGTGTGACTCATTGATGCATTATGGGTGGTTCATACCTGCCAACATGTGCGTTACTCTTTCCAAGGACAGCTTAGATCCAGACATGTTCTATATCACCTCGCGCAAGTCGGGGTTATTGATGGAGAGATGATGCTTCGTGCAGTCGCAGTAACTCTCTTCCGTAGTAGCTGTCTTCCTAGAGTCGCATTAACTGTCCTCCAAGACTCGCCGTAACTGCCCTCCAATAGTCACAGTAACTACCCTCCAATAGTCACAGTAACTACCCTCCAATAGTCACAGTAACTACCCTCCAATAGTCAACAGTAACTACCCTCCAATAGTAACAGTAACTACCCTCCAATAGTCACAATAACTACCCTCCAATAGTTACAGTAACTACCCTCGAATAGTTACGGTAACTACCCTCCAATAATCACAATAACTACCCTCCAATAGTCACAATAACTATCCTCCAATAGTTACAGTAACTACCCTCCAATAGTCACAGTAACTATCCTCCAATAGTCACAATAACTACCCTCCAATAGTAACAGTAACTACCCTCCAATAGTTACAGTAACTATCTTTCTATAGTCACAGTAGCTATCCCCCAATAGTCACAGTAACTATCCTCCAATAGTTACAGTAACTATCCTTCAATAGTCACAGTAGCTATCTCCCAATAGTCACAGTAACTATCCCCCAATAGTTACAGTAACTACCCTCCAATAGTCACAGTAACTATCCTTCAATAGTTACAGTAACTATCCTTCAATAGTTACAGTAACTATCCTTCAATAGTTACAGTAACTATCCTTAAATAGTTACACTAACTATCCTTCAATAGTTACAGTAACTACCCTCCAATAATCAAAGTAACTATCCCCCAATAGTTACAGTAACTATTCTTCAATAGTCACAGTAACTATCCTCCAATAGTAACAGTAACTACCCTCCAATAGTTACAGTAACTATCCTTCAATAGTTACAGTAACTATCCTTCAATAGTTACAGTAACTACCCTCCAATAATCAAAGTAACTATCCCCCAATAGTTACAGTAACTATCCTTCAATAGTCACAGTAACTGTTCTCCAATAGTCACAGTAACTATCCTCCAATAGTAACAGTAACTACCCTCCAATAGTTACAGTAACTATCCTCCAATAGTAACAGTAACTACCCTCCAATAGTTACAGTAACTATCCTTCTATAGTCACAGTAACTATCCCCCAATAGTTACAGTAACTATCCCCCAATAGTTACAGTAACTATCCTTCAATAGTCACAGTAACTATCCCTCAATAGTCACAGTAACTATCCCTCAATAGTCACAGTAACTACCCTCCAATAGTCACAGTAACTATCCCTCAATAGTCACAGTAACTACCCTCCAATAGTCACAATAACTGTTCTCCAATAGTCACAGTAACTATCCTCCAGGACTCGCAGTAAATGTCGTAATGGGAAGAGATTCTCAAAATACTTACTAGAATGAAAAAGTAATTACTCTTCAAAGTAGCTAATGTTTTAAATGTTTAATTAAAACGCTCGTAGATTTGAAATCCAATCTTATTTTATATTACATTTTAAAACTGTTTCTTTATTCTTTCGTAATTAAAGGTTCGGGCACTTTTAGAGAAATGTGTATCATTGAATGTATTTATGTCATAGCTACTCTACCCTTTTCATCCCCTAATGATGGCTTTAAAAATTGCTTTTTTCATATGTCAAAATAAAACATTAACTTATAGTCTTAATTTTACACATAATGGCTTCCACAATTTTTAAATGAAAATTGTAATCAAAACAACGGAGGCCTAAATTCAACGAGCGTTTAGACTGTAGCACCGCGCGTGACTATAAGGGGTTGATAATGATTGTGTGTCCCCCCACCCCTCCTACTTCTTCTCATCGGTTACATCACGTTACTCTCTCTCTGAGCCACGGGCCAATAACTGCAGGAGGGACAGAGAAGGAGAACATTGGGAACTGGTATCACTGGCAGGGTAAATGGTCACTGGGATCACTGGCAGGCCCCGGGCTTAAGTGGCCGGCACCCTGGGCATAGATATCTCAGACCCCCTTCCCTGCTTGTAATTTTTATAAGATTGTCTAACTATTAGTACCTACATTTTATAGATTGAAAATGCATATTTATTAGTTAACCTTTCGGTTATTTCGATGATTTATTACTAGACGATATATTCATGGCCATAGTAAATAAAAAACAACACATTTGTTTGTTTGTTTTATAAGTCTTATTTATTTTTGGACATCACTATATACATTTACATAAACACATAAACAAAATAGAAAACTGCAAAAACCTTACTCGCAGGGCTCTCGTACAATGAGGACATTGTGAACACTAAGAAGCAGTCGATGAGGTTGGAAATGATAGTTCAACTTCCCCGTTGTGTTTATTACTAGCAGAACACTTTTTGAGCTTGGCACCACTTAATTTCTTATTCACATTTAAAGATTAAAACTTGGAAACGAGTCACTTCAAACACACATAAAGTCACTGAAAAGTGGCTATGTATGAAACACTCCACGGCNTTTCATTAACACTCAAGATAAAATGTTGGACTTACTATTTTATCCCCGTTCACAAAACTACCAGAATGCTCTGTAATGTTCCAATACGTTCATTAATGTCCCATTATGGCCCTTGATGCTCCTAAATGCTCTGCTATTGCACATAATGTCCTGCATTTCCCCTGAATGCTATTTAATGCTCCGTAGTACCTTGTAAGGTCCCGTAATACTCCCCAGTGCCTCGTAAGGTCCTGTAATGCCCCTCAGTGCCTCGTAAGATCCTGTAATGCTCCATATTACTCCTTAGTGCCTCGCAAGGCTCTGTAATGTTCCATATCGTTCCTTAATGCCTCGTAAGATCATGTAATGCTCCATATTACTCCTTAGTGCCTCGCAAGGCTCTGTAATGTTCCATATTGTTCCTTAATGCCTCGTAAGATCATGTAATGCTCCATATTGCTCCGTAGTACCTCGTAATGACTCAAGTTCTTTGCCTTGGTTCCTTTGTTCTGAGCAGTGGTGGCTCGTGTATAGGCACTGCGGAACTGCAGCACCCCCTATTCCCACTTGATATTATCGATAACATTTATTATTTAATATAATGAGTCATTTTTTCTTTAATTATTTCTTTATTTTTGTAGTACAATATATATTCCTTAAGCTTAATGTCAGTACTTCAGTATCCATCCCCCAGTTTATGAAAAAGATACAAAAATTAGTGTATGGAACTGTGCGCTTCACAGTGCCAGTGACGTGGTGTTTGACTGTTGTGCGCATGAGCACATAGGAGGGGTGTGGGGATGAAGGTGGGATTGCCAGGTAGAGAGAGCACTGTTGCTCTCGCAGTGCCGGCTCTGGCGTGATGGTGGAAGGAAGTTTTCTTTTTACTCAGCGTATGCCGTTCTTAAAAACCGTGTACCATAGTCTTGAATGTGATAAAGTGTAGAAGAGTTTAGAATTAGATTACTATTCTGTTTCCAGCTATTCGCTTTGATTTTTTTTTTCCAGTTTTATATTTAACAGAAAGACTAAATGCGCTTGCAGTACTTTCAATGGAGAAAAATGTCCTCATTTGGTATCCAGAAATCAAGGAGAAAATTATTGAACTTTTTGTGGAAATTAAAACAAGATGAATGGATTTCATTTTTAAATGAATAGATAAAGCTTGAACTGTATCAATTTAAGTTAAAGTAAGTACAAAATTTTTTGTTTTCTTAAGATTTTATCAAGTTCCTGAATAAATTTTCTTTTTATACATGTTTTTATCCTTTTACACAATTTTAAAATAAAAGCTAAAAAACTTTCTGGAGCAGCACCCCCACTAATTTTAGCTACGAGCCGCCACTGGTTCTGAGCAAAGCATCGCAATATTAATTACTGTCCTCGTATAAGTAGTTGATTAATTACCACTCCCTCATTATCACGGTATTGTAAATCAACTGTTTTATAATAACCTCTCCTTGTTTCCTACTGACAAACAGGACAAATTTAATAAGCCAGTGGAAAGGACTTTGAAGAACATCAACAGGTTTCCATATTTAAATTAATATCGTTATTACAGAATGGCGTGTACATGCGTTAGTTAGAAGATGTTGCGATGCACATGACCAGTCATAAGAGTAATAATTTATATAATATGAATTAGGTAATATATCGAAAAAGGAATACACACCCATGTGCAAAACGGCGATAAAATAAACAGTACGTTGGATCGCAAAGACTTTGTCGCTGTTTTCTTTATCTAAAAACGGCTACATTTATGACTTAAAACTAGCAAGATATGTGAAAGGAAAGAATATACATTGTTGCTGAAACATAATAGGAAAAAGAACATCACACTCAACCAAAGAGCATAAATTAAATAATTTGCATTGTTACAGAAGCAATACATGAAAAAGAATCTCGGTTCACCAAAGAGCACAACAATCAATCAAATTCAGATTCTCCAAACCTTAATTTTTTTTTAAATATAACATATAGCTGGGAAACTATCGGTTTTATAAAACTATATTTCAAATATAAGTGTTTTGTTTTTAATAGTTCTAAGACTTTTTAGTGATAAGTTATTTAATATCTCAAAGAGTAGCGGAGATATGATGAAAATTGGAGATATCCACTCATGTAAAGTACCCTCTAATTCATTTTCCCTGAATAATGATGAGCGCCATTTTGTTTATAATTTTAAACATGAGAATATAAATATATAAATATAAGAATTTTAATCAAAAACATTTGAGCCGATTGAGAGACAAACTAGTTTTTTATTTTAGTCTTTAAGTAGCCTACTCTTAACCTAAGGGTTAGACATATTATTCCAAAACTATGAAAACCCTAGGTACGCTTTTAGTCAGATCAGTAAAATAGTTTCGGTTTTAGGCCGAGATACAGACAGACGGACAGACACAGGACATCGTTAAAACCACCTTTTCGGTTTCATGGGGTCATTTGTCAAAATCTCGCACTAGATTGTTTTAATGGTCACAATATTTCCTCTCCCCGAGGGGTCACGGGAAAGAGAAAGTGTTGAATACCCCTGACATTTGACACACACACAAAAAAACTAAAGTTAAACTAAACTTATCTAATGAAGCAATTACTTTATTTACTTTGGACCAAAACGTATTTTGATATAAAAACTATAAAGCGTACCCCAGTAATCTTACGAAGAGTCTTATCTGACAGCCAAAAAACGTTACAGCATCTCCTTTCACACATTCGTGTCATGTGATCTCCAGGTGTCACTTTTTAAAGATAGCATCCATCATCATTGATGACCTGGCGGTCTAGGGGTAAGGTGTCAGACTTCTATGCTGGCGGCCGGGGTTCAATCCTCGGTCCCGGCAAAGATTTATCTGATTACCAAACCCTTCCTTCACCTCTGACAAGACAACTTGTGAATGTGAGGAATGCCAGGTCTCCACCGTGGTTCGGATTCCACGTTAAACTGTAGGTCCTCCATTTCATCTCACAATCACCCTACCATTACACATTAGCGTAAGTGCGTATAACCTGAACTGGTAGTAAGACGCGGTGCTAGTAATAATAATAATAATAATAATAACATCATCTATAAATAACAATAATAATATAATATGTTGTCATTGTTGACCGCAATAAAATATGTTTGTATTTTATAAAAGTTCCTTTTTTCATTATTAGTTTATTACACTTCACTTTTTCAGGGCTTTTTAGAAAATACAAAAACCATATTTGTGACCAATATTTGTAACATTTACTATACTATTATTGTTATTTATATGTATTAATTATATCTATCAAACGTGACAGCTGCAGATAACATGACTTTACGTATGAATACGTGAAAGAATATCTAGTAGTTTTTCTGTCAAATGAGGTTCTTCCAATGGAAATTGAAGTTAAGTATTTTTTTTAGCGGTCTTATTATGGGAATTGGGCTGTAATAATTTTTCTAGCAGTCATTTAAGGTTCTTCTCATGGAAATTCGACTGTAGTAACTTTTCTAATGGTCAGATAAGATTCTTCCTATGAAAATGTTAACCTAATAATTCGAATGCCCACACCCTCCTCCCCCTCCATTGAAACTGACACTCTCTTTAGGAAGTATCCGGCTGTTACTCACACGCCACGTCTGTATTTATAGCGAGAGGAGGGGGTTCGAGTTACGGAGAAAGGGGACTAGCGACGATGCACACAGATGGATGTCCTTGGCGTCACATCTCGGGTTGAGGCTACGGTTGTAGTGGATGCGTGTTCTGACGAAAAGGATTTCTGACGGATTCGTCAGAACAATCAAACAATTTAAATGTTATGAGATTGCCCGCGCTCTGTTCTTCATATGACGCACGAACTAGTCAGAACAAGTTAGTCGTTCATATGATTTTGATTTGCGAGTCCTTACGAATCCTTGCTGTATTAATCATCATTGTAGTGTAGTGTTTTGTTTTGTTACCCGTCTCGGTGGCGTAGTTGGCTAACGCGCTTATAGTGTTGAGCTAGACTGCCGAGGACGGGGAGATCGAGGTTCGAATCTCGGTCGGGTGAACTAGGGGTGGTTTTTCCTAAATGGTTTTCCACTCTCCCTCCACGTAAATGCGGGTTCATTTCCTCTAATTCAACCTTCCCAATTCCTAATCCATTAGAGTAATTAGTACTTAAAGCGTATAACCCGAACGGGTAGTAAGACGCGGTGCTAATTATTATTATTAGTGTTTTGTTATATTATTATAATGGATTTTGAAAGATTTATTATTTTAGTTCCTGAAAATAGATGTCTGTGTGATATGAAAGAAAAAAAATTACCACAATAGAGACTTATCCCTTATGAATTGGGGAATTTTGTTTTAAGAAATGAACTGCAATCGTCAGTTTGTTTACTTATTTATTTTACAAAATTGTAATAAGCAAATTACCAAATACAAACGTAAAATCTTATTTTATTGGACATTGTATATCATAAAATGTTGTTTTTAAACTTCACTTGATCTGTGGGACTGACCGAGTAATTTTTATAGAGCTCGCTGTTATGCCATACTGATCACAGCGTCTTGAAATAGCCATACTTTTGTCAGGTATACTGTTTTGTTCATGTGATGTAGGAAAACTGGTCAATAATGCAATATGCAATATACAGATGCATTTGAATAAAGTATCAACTTTTCTGAATCCATTTTCAATTAAGCTTTTAGACATCTCCATTTGTCAGTTAATAGTACAAATGCACACGCAAAGCAACGTCAAGCTCTGGATAGCCTGTAATTGGAAGTCCTAGGTTCTGTCAAGACGCAGGGGTGACCATTGTATTCTGAAGTGTAACAATAATAAATAAAGCCATACTTGAAATTTATATTTATTCAAAAACCTTACCTTCACAAAATCCTGCAGTGTTCCAATTAGAGCTTAACACATATCTGGAATTATAGTAGAAATTGCTTGCTTTGAAACTTTGAAAGTACACATCAAACTGGCATAGGAGTTGAACTTGTTATTTGCATCAGCTAAACCATGCAATACGATAGAAAAATATTGTTTATAGTAACTATAATATGGTGATCCTGAATTTTTAGGGCATTCGATTCGAATGCGTTTCCCGTCTATTCATCCAACACAATCAGGAAATTCCATTTTCTGAAGTAATAATTGGCAATGATTTTCAAACGATCCGTAGTAGAGAAGAGGCATATTATGTCTCTCACGGAAGCAATCCGAAATTCCATATTGAAATACATTTTTCATAAACTATTTGTCGTATTGCACTGTGTGACATTGTAATGAAATAGTATTTCCATATTACAATAATTTAACTCAAAAGGTCCCATGAACATAAAACCAACTGCATCCACACGTGTTAGGAAATCTTCTCACACACCAGGGTGATCATATGACTGTGTCGTCAGCTTATATTGTCTTTTGTTAACATCCCCACACCCCTATTGCAAATACTTGCGAAATATGACCACTTCGAAAACACTTTCCCTCTCTTCTGGAGCAAATAGAACATGGTGCACCCTAAGAAAGAAAGAAAGAAAGACGGAAGCCTCTACAATGATTTCTTTCGAATGATATACCCTAAAATAAATCTCCTTTCTAGTTGCTTCGTTCTGTTCACAACCTTACTGAAAAGCGGTCCGCGCTAAATCAATTCCAATTTTCAAATTCAGTTTAGCTTAAGATGCGTAACGTGTGTGCAAACATAAATTATTCAGGATAAATCAATAAAAACTGTTTCTACAAAATAACAAATTCTTCACATAGAAGTAGCATTAAAACCTGACTCCAACCAAACACTCCCCAGTAGAGGAATAACTCTACAACATTCTGTGTGAAAAGCTTAGTGCCATAAATTACATCCCAGTAGGAAGAAACCTCTAACAAAAATTATTATTAGCCCTAAATTAATATGATGGTTTCATTGGGTTTTTCTTAGTTTAATTTGTAACTGCCAATATATTTGATGTTATTCTCAATCACCCACAAATGTTTTCAATTTTATTTTCAGTTGAAGCATTCAAAACTAAGCATCGGAGCCTGTGGGATACATATAATAAGGAATTGAATGAACTTCCAAAGAAACTATCAGGTGGAGGAGGAATTAAAAACTCAACATGGCCAAATTATAAAGAGAGTGGCTTTCAACAGATTTAAGATAATTTCACAATATCAGTCGATTTATACGTGATATAACTACTATTAACTATCAAGCCTGTTTTTTTAATCATAATAACTAGACCCGCGATGACTACCCGAGCGGTTAACGCGAGGTGTCGATAAATGATTCGCAAAACATGACTCCCAAGAGTTTACCCGGGAGCATCCTTGGCTTAAGCCTGGCGAGACAAGAGTGACGACTTCTCGATTCAATTGACATTTCTAAAATATCAGAAAAACACTCCCATTGGTCCTTGTGACCCGACATGAATCGAGTGGCCTAAGGCCTAGTCCACACCTACATAAATGTGTCCACAAACACGGTGACAAATGTATAAAGAGTGTATAAATACTGTTTGAAAAGTGTTTTAGACATTTGTCCGCATACAGGAATAAATGTTTGCAGACAAATGTCTGTTCGTATTTGTATTCCGTCGGGACTGGAAAACATATTAAATTTGCTCGTATACACGCAAGTGTGGACGGCCGTCGTGGACAAAAGTATGTTTATTGTTCAGTCGTGTCTAGATACGGTGACCATACGTTCCGAAAAAAAAAAATCGGGACCGTCCCGATTTTAAGGGCTGTGTCCTGGCGTCCCGAATGACAACCAAAATGTCACGAATTGTCCGACTGATGTAAAAAGCCTGTACAGTAAAGTAAAAATATCGAAATCGTTACATTTATAATATTTTACTTTTATTGAGAGTACCTATCTGAATAAACTCCTTGTGTTTTTGCGGCGTTGGCGGTGGGGCGGCCGGATGCTACCCCTCCCATCTTCACGAGGTCGCGCGAGCTTCATTTTTCATGTTTATACTGAGTAGTGACCGTGTGCCTTTCTATTTCGCTTCATCGTGTTTTGTTTCTTGCATTTTGTGCAGTGATTTGCTGTTCTGTCTTTATTTTTCCAAAGAATGAGCGGTAATAGCAAGCTAATCGCAAAGAAAGAAGGGAAAACACGCAAATGTTTGTTTATTAATGTGTTACAAAAGGACTACCTCTTCTTAAAGAAACGTGAACATAACCTACATGTTGCATTTTGCACTCGATGTTCAAGTGAGATTAATATTGCTCATGGTGGTCTCTTCTCTGACATCAAGATTCACTTGAAAACTAAAAAACACCTGGATGGAGTTAATGCTGTTGCGATGACATCTTCAATGAATAAGTACGCTACTAAGAATAACTTGGCCAAAAATATGATTGTAGCAAAAGAGGCAGCTCTTACGTTTCACACATTAAAACACAATATTAGTTTTAGATAGTTAGATTGCACATCTAAACTTATTTCCACATTATTTGAGCCAAAATACTCTGCTGCAAGAACAAAAAGCTAAGCCATGGTGAAAATGGTCTTAGCTCCAGAATGTCAAAGACAGTTGTTGCAAGAATTGAGTGAAACGTTTTGTTTTACAGTAATGGTTGACAGCTCAACCCATGGTGCTGAAAATTAGTACCAATCGCTGTGAGATATGTTCATGTGCCTACTGGTATAAACGTCAAAGTTTTAGAGCTCGACACATTACCAGGTGAAACAAGTGATCACCTGAATGAATGTTTGTTTTCTGTTTTAAATCGCAATGAACTGGTCAAGAAATAAGTTGGTATATCTGCAAACAACACCCATACGAATTTCGGGAGTGCAAAAAGAAAAGGCTGCATTAACCTCTTTCATAAATCATCAGCAAGCACTGAAAAATCCTTAGTTGGTGTAGGTTGCCTGGCACATGTTGTCAGGAACTACATTAACAGTGCTTCCGACACACTTCCTGTTGATGCCGAGGTAATAATTGTGAAAATGATTAAGTTTTTCACATTTATACTGTGCGAGGGGCAGAACTGAAGAAGCTCTGCGAATACATTGGCATAGAGTACCAGAAAATGTTGTCTTATTCAAACACACGATGGCTTAGACTTCTACCCGCTTTGGAACGTGTTCTACAAATGATAGGGCAACTCAAAATCTATTTTCTGTCCCAAGCAAACCCTCCTGTGGTGTTAAAATCATTTTTTGAAGACCCAAACGGAGAATTGTGGTTATGGTTCCTGCAAAATGTTTCGTCCCTTTTCAATAAAGTTATAAAAAAGATGGAAGGGGATAAAGTATCAGCAACAGAGGCAGCACGTAGATAGTTGATTTTACATAAAAACTTGGTCTACAGAAAACAATCTTCATTTCTACCAATGAAAGTTAAAGAGCTCCAAAGAAAAAACGCTACAATACAAGACTGTGATTTATAATACAGTATCCCCATGGCTTCTTTGGTGCTGACTGACAACTGATGCTTTGAAAAGTTACCAAACCAAATTATGTATCCCTACGCCGAACCAAATGATCTGCAAAAACATGTGTTTAGCAGCTGTCACTTCTGACAGTCAAAATATAGGTATATACCTAAATGTTGACTGTCAGAAGTCAACTATGAGCTGTCAGTCAGCACCAAATAAGCCATGGGGCTACTTACTGTACCTGATGACATTCTAAAATATTCAGAAAACTTGTTCGGTTGGCCTAAAAAGTTCTTGAAATAATGTGTGGTATTCTCCATTTATTTATCTTGAAGCAAACACTTTGTTAACATATCTTTTTTTTTTTCATTCATATGTGAAACTTTTAATAAAGGGCTTTCCAAATAGTAAAAATCATCGATGTAATCCATCTGGTGTATATTGTTACACAATGAGTGAAAACATTATCATACGGATTTACTACAAACACCTTATTCTGACAAACAGATCGGATGAATCCGTCGGAATAAAAGTTAGTGAGAACAAGCATCCACAATAACCATAGCCTCACAGAGACGCTTGCTGCTGCTCGCTTGTTTGTTTGGATGATCTATCATAGAGGGCGTGATCGGCTCGGCATGGGACCGGCCTCTTGGATAGTGTGCTTGACATCGGTGGACACGTGGTCCATTCGTTGGCTCGTCTGGTCTTGGTTTGCCGCTTCCGGGGAATCACGGGCGGATGCACCAAGGTAGTCACTGATGGTGAATGCTGGTGCAATTGCTTAACATTCATCCTCCTGAGTCTGCTAGTTTAGGTTGTATAACCACTGAAATTACCGGCGCTAATGGTTTGGAGAAGGAAGGAAATTGGGCACTTTGAAATTGAATCTAAGGTACGTACATTTTTGTTTAATATTATGATTACTAATTATGAAATAATACATAAAAATGTTCCGAAATAGTGCAGAGCATGGCCGCCCTTAGCAGACGCGGGGTCCTGGGCAGACTTCGTTTTCAGGGCCTCCTCACCCCTCCCTCCCCACAAATATATATTAAAAAGCTTATTTTTTGAATATGTTACTACATTAGCTACCTACCAATTTCCAGCCTTATCAGGTATCAGGAAATACCGGAAAAGTAAATACATTATAATAATTAATGCTAGGAACAGTGTTTTTATGCATTTAAGGGTTGATTTCTCCCCAATCCCTCGTTCGATTTTCTTCCCCGACGAAATATATATATGAAGGTACAAATCAAACTGTACCAAGCTTGAATTCAATCGATTGATGCATTGCAAAGGTTATTGTGAGACACAAAGAACCCACTCAACTCGTTCAATAAACCAAGCCACATGACTAGGTTCGTGTTTGTTTGTACACTCTGACAATATTTGTTGGATAACCTAGACAGGGAGCCTACTATACGAGCGCGCAAACAAAGATTGCTTGTCCCAACTTATTTGTATCCCTCTTTTACCTAAGCAAGCGCGGGCCCCCCGAATCACGGGGCCTTGTTTGGCCACACATCCCCAAGGACAGCCCTTCAAAACAGTCCAGCGGTGGCTAATTGAACGCACCCTGCTTTGAGGTTACTGGATCGACTCGCATCTTAGGCCGGTGTTACACTAAACACATTTATTTTATAAAAGTTATTTGATAAAATATAATATGATGAGACTTGAGCCATCAACTATCGTTTATAAAATAATATATTTTACAAATCTTCTATAAAAGATTAACCTTATGGAACATTCTCTCTTGGGGTTTAATTAATGAAAATGGCGAAATCTGAACGTTTAATCTCACAAAACAGTTAAGAATGTAAATGCGCAATACACATATTAATATAGCAGATTTGGTGACCAAATTATTAAAAGTTTCATGGTTCACGCGTAAATATTTTTGACATGATTGTTGCCCATTTTTTAATTATATAATGCAGTGGTCAAACGTTGAAGAAAATGTTGTTTAATATAATGAAACACATTTTTATCGATGGTGGTGGTCTTGTATCGTATATTTTTTCTAATAAACATTTTTTCTTTTATAAAATAAATATGACATTGTAGTACCGCCCTTAGATCTAACATTTCACCATTACATTCAAACATGGCTAGGCTAAACGTTTCGAACTGCTGATAATTTCGACAAAACGCTCGAGTTTAATTTTACTTGGCGTATGCCCCCTTTGCTTCGTGTTGTTTCCACAATATCGGTAATTTAGATACGGAACCAACTATCCCCCCAACCCCTTCCCCTCTCCACCACTTTTAAGCTGCGGTTAAGGACACCGTGTGCTATAAACATTGAGCTTATCCTTTCCTCCGCCAGTCTGTGCTGCTGTAATGCGAAGGCGGTTATGATGATGTCGCGCGGAAACACGCGCCATTACAAGACCTTGTTTGTTTATTAAACTTCACTCCGGAGGCGGATACGGGAACTTTAATCAACAATATAGGTATTCCATTATAAACAGAATTTTCACTATAGAAATACTTTAATATATTTTTTTTAAAGGACAAGGAGATAAATGAGGCCTGGGTAGATCGTTTGATAGAGCGATTTTCACGATGAGTTAAACCTCCATAGCTTAAGTCTCAGTGTTGGCGGAATTGTTGTAAAAAAAAAAAATAGTATTTTTGCTGTCAAATGAGAGGAAGCTTTAAAAAATACAAATAAATTATTTCAGCCAACATTTTCCTTAGATTTTAATAGTGGTTTTTAATAGGTAGGTATTGATTATATCTATCAAAAGTTAAACCTACAGATCCCATGACTTGACGTATGAATACGAGAAAGTAGATCTAGTAGCTTTTCTAGCTGTAAGACTAGTTACTTTGGAAATTAGACTGTGCATGGGAACCCACCGATTCATAATTAGCTCATAGAAGAGAGAATTGTCCACGTCTAGATAGTAATATGTCTCAATATTTTACCCAGCACTATCTGTTGTAGAAGAACTACATTCTGGTCTGTGACCTAACTACGATAAGAACCTTACATTGTTACTTCATTGCAAGGTAAGGGCTCATCACTCTACATCAACTGATAGTGTCCTCCCCTATGTAGGGCACGTTATCTGTATTAATAAAATGAAGTCTTTCATTCATGAGCATTGCGTGATATCTACAGACACAAAGGTCGGACATTTTTAAAATTAGTAGCCCCTGTGCCCAAACATGTGCACCTCGAAAAGGGAATTTTAAAATTTGGATTAGTTTTTTTTAATCAATTAAAAACTAGGTCAGAAGAAATAAAATGACGGTTTTTTTTTTCCTGCCTGTTTTAAGCAAAGAAAAGCGACACGGATACTTCTGATAGTTTAATGTAAAATATTTTGCATGCACAGTGACGGATTTAAAAAAAATTCGCCCCTAGACACAATTATAATATTCGCCCCCCCCCCCTTTAATTTTTTCAGGGGTTTTAGGAGGTTTTGGTGGAAAGAGATGTGGGGGGTGGGGATAAGGGGGTGGAAGTTAGTATCCGAGAAAAGATTTATACGAAAGAAAATCAGGCGTGTACACGCCATAAACTTAATTATTAAAAGCAAAATATTAAAATTAAAATAATGCTATCCAAAATGTGCCGCCCCCTAAAGTCGCCGCCCCAAGGTCTGTGCCTAGTCGGCCTATAGTATAAATCCATTTCTGTGCATGGATTGTAACATTCTAAAAGGGTTCCATGTACAATTTAAGGCGAGGGTGGTCGAGGGTATAAGAACTACATATCTTTCTGTCTAAGTAAGCGTGATATCTGATCTTTGTTCTAACAAGTTAACAAGTTATGATTTAGCGTGATAATTAATTGTCCTCCATTGATCTCATACTCGATGAAAAACTTTTTGAGAAGTTCCAGTATCTTGTATGGTTTTGTGCATATGGAACGTTTGATCAATTATGTCACCTAGCTGTGTAAAGGTGCTGTGAAAATCTGTTAGTTGGAAGTAGATGACAAATCCAAAGGAATTCCAAATTCAGCTATTTCAGTTTTAGCTTTTTTTACTAAAGAAATCTATAACCTATGCCTTTGCATCGTCTTTATATATTATATACTCTGTGCTTAATAATGCAATAATGTGCTATAGTTTATTTCTGCAGATTAACAAAAAACCCAACTCTGGTTTAAGATGCTGTCTAGTAGTATATTTAAATATTTCTCGATTTTGAGTTTCTGTTTAGGTTTTCCTTTCCTAAGAAGCCTCCTTTGAAATGGGCCCGTATGCCCCCTACCCAACTTTTAATACGGCCCTTAACACAGCCCTAATATCGTGGTTGTTAGAACCGAAAAACAACATTTTCCTCATGGTTCAGTCAACCTCTTATAACTTGGTTGTGTATTTAGGTTGCTAATTTTACTATTAATAGCAATACAATTTCGAGCATAAAAGTTACAAATAGAAGAGAATAATTTTAGATATCTGTAACTTTGGATACTCCATTGCTACGTTCTTTTCTTCATTTGTACGTACGCAACAAATAGAAGTCGTTCCACATTATGATTTGAAATGGCGCTTCCATTGTTCGGCTTATAGAGTGGCGGAGTAAATTGATGTAGCTTGATGTAAGCTTGTTTATATTCATGAACCCGCGCGCACTATAATGTGTGGTTCTTTACAGCCTGGGAGCCTATTTACATACCAAATATTTTCAACATTTTAACAGCCGTAGAGAACATTTGGACCATTATCACATGGTTACAATACTTGAATAACCAGCAGACATTTACAATAATAATAATACATTCAAGCTGTCTACCGAGAAAAAAAAGTATAATATAACTGAATGGTTGTATTAAGCCTTTATTAGGAAAAGGGCTGCTTTCTGGCCGAGCAATGTTGGTATGTGAACTGAATAGCAGGTACGAGGGGGGGATTGAGACATGAACTAGGCTTAGGCACCTTCAGGACCACTTTCACTAACTACTGTGGGGTGTTGAAATTCTTAAAAACAACAGGGAACATAAATTAAAATTAATCAAACTGAGATATGCTTGAATTTAGAATAGTTATATTAATAGATTAGTAATTTACAAAATTATCTCGTGTATGACTAGTAAATACTAACACAATTTATGATCACAAAAAATTATTTATTCTGTCGATATTTTTATGAGATCAGACTATTTGTCGCAACTGTTCGTTTGATTATGTAATTTTATTAATTATTTCCTCCGAATCACGGATCATCGGTGTATCTCTTTCCATTAGCATAAACAATTAAAATATCAACGCGGAAAAGATTCTCTCGCAAGCAACTTGTGTAAAAGAGAGTGATAACATGAATTTATAAGCTAAACCGATTCTAGTATAAGCGTAAGAAAGATTATATCGACGTAGAATAAAGAAACGACAGATACTTCGCGGCCCGAGTCGCCAGATGGCTGGCTAGTCCACCCTTGGACGGATCTTTACAATGCCAACCCATTCTTAGATACGTTACCTTCTGGTTAAACACATCTACCTGTTTTCTTTAGGTTGCGTAGATTATTTTATTGTTCAGATTAGCAAATTGGTCAACAATGTCTGCTTGAAAAGGCGGTTTCCTCCATCCCAGCAAATGAAACAAAATATTAAACTTATTCGTGAGTTTCAAAAAAAACGAACTGTGTTTATTTTACAAACACTGCTTTTCATCCATCCACGAACATTGTTTACCAGACGAGGTTTTAAAAACAGGAACGGTCGTGTAAATGTTCGTCATCAACTATCTATCTAGATATTATACCATTTTCATAGGAAGGGTTTTATTTGATAGCTAGAAAAGCCTCTAGATATACTTTCATATATTCATACGTCAAGTCATGTGAACTGCAGCTGTCAATTTTGTTGGATACGTATACCTATAAAATAACATCTTTGTGTTTTAAAAAAGGCTCTTTCTATACAAAGGGGATTGTAAGGCTCCAAAACAACAATGTGACGACAATACATTGTGAGTCGAGTGCTCAAAACCACCCCCTACAGCAGGTGAGGGGGTGATTTCAGCCCTCTCTGCCTGCCTCTCTACTAGGACTAGTATTCCAGACAGGCGGGAGCCATGTTGCCAGACTCCAGCTAGCCCCGCTACCTCAATTATATCTGTTCCTTGCGTTCCCTCCCACTCACCCCCTTGCTGCATGTTGTCGAGCCTAGCTGGCTGCTGCGACTAGGTCAATATAGAACATGGCTGCGGATTATCTCGCCGAGAAGGTCGGAATAGTTTTGAAACAGCCAGTGTTGAAACTAGGGTTGGTGTCACCTGTAACGGTAACTCATGGGTCATCCATATGGATCTCTCGTACTAGATCACATAGGATTCTTAGGGACGGTCTTATGACTAGCGGATAAATATTGCTATCAGTAGGTTAAATTTATCAACAAGATAAAAGTTATCAGCCACTTTAATGTTTTACGCGTTTTATGAACTGAATTTATCTGCTAGATAGCTATTTGTAGGATATATTTTTATGCGGAACACGCAAGGTTGGTATTGTTTTTACTGGTGAGCGCATGCGTATAAGCCCTGCTGATAGCGCTACAACCTAGCGAGTGGTGAAAACGCTCAACATTTGTTAAATAATGGCGGCTAAACGAGTGCGAGAAAACAGATGGCGTCACGTGGGCGCAGAAGCTAAGTTGTCTTGCAAGTACTAATGCTGGTGTCTGCCAAAATGTGGGCAATAGTTGGGTACAACGATTACAAATTTCGTTTATTGTACTCACATTTTGATAATTTGTTCTTATATAAATATAACTCGACAAATAGCATGTCAGTTTATATAAAAGTGTGAATTAAATACTCTAACTTTATATAGTTAGAGTCTGGGCCTGTGCTTACTAAATACGTGAACCAAGATTTTAACCTAAAAACAGATTCTGATAGGTGAAACCTCATTAAAAACAACGCGTCACTATGGCAACAATCACTTTAACTTCCAGATAAAAGTTATTAGGTACTTAAACCTCCCGATAAAAATGTAATGGATAATACATTTTATTTGTCAGATACATACTATCTGGCAGTCATAAGACACACTTTTAACTTATCCACCAGATAAACATATTTATCTACCAGATTAATATTTATCCAGGAGTCATAAGAGTCATAAGTCACAGACAGTAATGGCAATAGTAGTGAACAAACAACTTATAAAATTAAGAAAGATTACACCTTTAAATTACAATATCATATGTATTACAGAAATATATTTA
Organism: Timema poppense; assembly: GCA_902141375.1. Lineage (NCBI taxonomy): Eukaryota > Metazoa > Arthropoda > Insecta > Phasmatodea > Timematidae > Timema > Timema poppense. Next base: position 28,963 of record CABFOV010005056.1, read on the forward strand.
CAGTTACTTAGTTTAATTGGGAATTGGGAAGGTTGAATTTAGAGGCAGGGAACCCGCATTTGCGTGGAGAGAGAGTGGAAAACAATTTAGGAAAAACCAACCCTAATTCACCCGACCGAGATTCGAGCCTCGATATCACCGTCGTCAGCACGAAACTAGCGCGTTAGTTAACTACGCCACCAAGGCAGGTTTTAGTTTTTATTAAATAGCCTACATTTTTCCAAAATAGCCCATTTTCCTTGAAAGTAGGCTTTTTATTAGTGTCATCTTGTGAATAAAATCATGAATAAATACAAACGAATACAAAATGTAATGGAAGACGCTGCCTTGTAATATTTTCACTCAAGTAGAGCGGATGTAGCTTTTCATCCCGACGGTTAATGTGACGTGGAACGCTTGTACGACGTCGGAAAGGTTCACCTCCCCCTGCAAGTTATGCTGCCACTCTTCACGAATATCTCCGCATATCTCTCGAATAGACTCTAAGTGCGCGCCTCCACGGAGATAAATATAACAAACTAATATGACAGGGCATCGGCCCATGGTGGGCACACTGAATAAACATCAGGCTAATCTTAGACCCGTGGTGGGCACACTGAATAAACATCAGGCTAATCTTCGACCCATGGTGGGCACACTGAATAAACATCAGGCTAATCTTAGACCCATGGTGGGCACACTGAATAAACATCA
>CABFOV010005057.1:0-23246 GCA_902141375.1 Timema poppense
CTCACTGTAAAACATTGTGTATTTTCTTTTATTATATTATTATGCCCGTGCGAAGCCGGGTTGGGCTGCTAGTAAATATATACATTAAATATAAAATTTTTGTTTTTGCCATCAACCTTGATAACATTTTACTCATCATCATCATCATCATCATCACGATAATCTACAACATCTTTTCAACCAGTGGCAGGATAATTTATTAAATTAGTAAATTATGACATGTTTCCTTGAAGATATACCCTACTATAATTCTTTCCATTGTTTTCCTCCACTTTATATTCTTGCATAATTCTCCTTTCACACGTACACTTGCTTTTATCTGCTACTCCCATCTCTTTTTAGGACTCTCTTGCAGTATTTTTCCAGCATAATTACTCTCTATCATACTCCTTGATACAATTATCCTATTTCATTTTCATTATTTGATGTAATAGCGTTTGACTTGATTATCATTACTATTTTATAGGTTTTGATAACAAGTTAAAGTTGTATCTACATATTACATGACTTGGTGTATAAATAAGTGAAATTAAATATAGTATCATTTTCTGTCAGTTAAGGCCCTTAAAGCTTTTCAGTGGTCGAATGATCTAAAGCCTCACTCTCATAGACTGGCGTGCTGATGACGAGGAGCTCGCGGTTATAATCCCGGTTATGTCTACAAAGGATGGTTTATCTAAATAATTACTCACTATCCTTCATCCATAGATTATTAAAATAATTACTATCATATATGACCGGATTTGGCGACCGCATGATCTAACGTGCTACTTTCACCAGTAGACTAGACTGCCGATGACGGGGAGATCAAGGTTCAAATCTCGGTCGGGTCTACTAAGGGGTGGTTTATCTGAAATAGTATTTCACTCTTCCTCCAAAGAACTGTCAGTACACTTCCTTTAAGTATTACCTGCCGAATCCTTAAAACCACTAGCGTAGTTAGTAGACAAGCGTGTAGCCTGAATGGGTAGTGAGAAGTGGTGCTCTATATATGTATATATATATCTTATATGCATATATATATCTTACATGCATATATATATATATATTTAAAAAATCAATGCTTCTTTCTACCCGTTAAGGTTACACGCATATAAGATATATATTATATATATATATATAATATATATAGATATATATATATCTATAATATATATATCTAGATATATATATCCATAAATGGCGCTATAATAGATATATTATATCTATATATATATATATCTATAAGTGGTGCTATATATAGCACCACTTCTTACTACCCGTTCCGGTTACAAGAATATAAGATATATCTTATATGCGTGTAACCTTAACGGGTAGTAAGAAGCATTGATTTTTTTTAAATGAGGAAAGGCCATTCATATGTAGGTTGGATTGTAAGCCTACATATACCGATGGATAAGTCCTCACCTTGCGATGGTGATTCGTCCTTCTCTGTATTTGAATTGGGTTCTAAAGCAGGAAACTAATTACGGCTTGATAGCTCATTGGCTGCCAAAGTTACTGCCACTTTCACTGACTGGCTTGCAAAGGCACTGCCGGGGTGTGATGAAGCGGAAATATTAACTCGGAATAGAAATACTATATACTTTGGAGGACTTTTAGTAGATTGGACGGCTCTTCTACAAAATATAGCTTGTGTGTCTTTATTTTCCTAAATACGAGTTCTGTCAATTTGGTTATTTAAAATATGAAACCAGTTAAGGCATACATTTCTTTTAATAACGTCAATACCAGCACATTCTGGATTATATTATATATTAAATACATCCAAAAAATATACTAATTCCAAATCACATCAGTATTAAAAAAATAATATTAGTTTGGAATTTTCTTTTAAAGCTTGTTTATGAGGAAAAGATACCAGGTTAACCAAAAACTGGTTACTGTCAAAACTGAATATATAATATATTTTACTACAGCAAATATTACTACCCATCTGGGCCATCCATATTAAATCGCCGTTTTTATATAGAGGCAATTAATGTTGAATATTCTGCAAACGTACCAGCATTTGCGTGGCAAATTAGAAAAATACACACTATGCAAGCCTGGCCGTAATTCAAACCTAAACAATCCGGCATTGGCAAACCAAATTCAAAGAGCTTGAGTTATAAAATATGTTTCCCAATGCTAATTTTTCTTCACTTGATAGTACATTAATTTATTAAAATTATATAAATGTTTGGGGTTTGAGCCGTAATCGTAGTAACTAACTTTCAAAATAAATTAATGTATCTTAAAATGTGATAATTAGATTTGTTAATATGTGATAGTCATGTTTTATTTCAGAATTCAATATAAATATGTTGTATTTCTTATGAGATATGTATAGTATAAATTTACGTATCATGAATAGGTTTCATGAACAATATTAATTAACTTTTAGACCAACCTCCATCTTGATAGTGACACAATTAATACAAAAATTAATATAAATCTACAGGAATATTTACTGGAGGTTTAATCAACACAGAATGCGTATAGCACATGATATTCACTGCAAATGATCTTTTCCTAAAAAAATTTTAATTTTTTTAAAATTTATCATCTAGAGTACAGCAAATTAGTAAATACTTGTGGTTGATTAAGATTGCGCAAAGTATTATGCATGTTAAATGTGTTGAATTCAGAATATATTTTAGAAATATTGAATAATTTGGGAGTTATGTAACTTTTGGGTTCTAGAACCCAACTAAAATAAATCTATTCATACATGTTAATTCATGTTCAAATAACTTTGTAATATATTCAATTTTACTAATTCTTATGATGTTAATAACTTCATTTTATATTATTTAATATAAATTATAATTCAATAAATAAAGTAACGAAGAAAAGATTCGATTTGTGTCTGTCTTAACCTTTTATACCATACACAAGCAAAGACTTTTAAAGGTAGTAAAAGTAGATTAAACCAGATTTGGTTAACCTCCTCTCGGCACACGCCTTGTATGTACCCCTTGACAGTGTAGTTGGATGCTCAAAGGTTCATTCAGTGAAGAGAACATTGCATGACGACAAGAGAGACTCTGGCTGGTTTGGTCTGGCGGTAGGGGAAATAGGTTTAGCGGCAATTTACATTCATCGAGGCGTACAAGTCAACGTTCCCACCATGAACGTCTCGCGCGGCGTACAAAATACGACAATCAAGACCTGACAACAAATTTAAACTGAACTTAAAGAGAACGAAAAATATGACAGTCAATATGGAAAGTTAAAGATAAGTCGACAAGAAATGAGGGAAACGTATGATGGAGTTGTTACTTGTGGAGAGATATTCGGAGTGAAAATATAGATTGGAATTAATTTTTGCACACTATCTTACTACCCATTAGGATTGTAGAGGATATTTAATACACAAATGGTATCGGGAAGAATTAGTTAAGAGTTTAATCAAATTCACCCAAATCTAAGTGGAAAGTACCATTTCAGCATTTAAGGATAACACCTGACCGAGAATTCAACACCGGAGTCTCTACCAGCAGTAATCCACTCTCACGAGTTGTACACCTTTACACCTGCAACCACCAATACGGATTATTATTTGTATGTGTTATTTAAAATAAAAGGTATCCGAGGCAACTATCTGGTCTAAGAGAATAGAAAGATCATTTTTAATTTTAAAGATGCAAAATCACATTTCTTTGAAATGTGATAGTTGATTATTAGAAACCCCCAATATATTCAGTAATTCTTTTGAATAGTTGATCAAAAATTCATAGACGCCAGACGTCATCGAGTGGACCTTAAATTAACAAGCTAAAAATAAATAATTTACTACGATATATATTTATCATTTAATAAAATTTATAAGCATTTGATTATGTATCTTATGTACTATGTAGCGTTATAAAGGTCCTAGTTTCAAGAACATACAATTTATCAAACTATTTTTCAGAAGTTCTGTATCCCGAACTGGAAAAGTAATTAATAGTCCTCTTCTATTATCGTAATTTGAGTCTTAATTACTCTTCAAGGCTTTCCAATTATTTACAATAATAAGGTTAGGATTAGGAAGGTTGGATTATAGGAACTGCAACTTGATTTGGTGTATTTGCATGGATAGGGAAAGTGGGCGAACATTTAGAGAAGTGGTTCCCAGCCTTTTCCATATTAAGGATCCTCTGAAGTTATTAGCAATTATTTGCCGCGGCCCCCTTAATCTCCCCTGCCATAAAAAGGGAAATTAAAAACCTACGCACACACTTCTGGTACTCCACGTAATCCATTTTATAATAATAATTATTATTATATTAATACATATATTTCGTTGGACAGTCTTCCTTCACCTCTAACAAGACGTGTATTAATCACAACTTGTGAATTTGAGGAATGCCAGGCCTCCACCGTGGTTCGGATTCCACGTTAAGCTGTAGGTCCTCTATTTCATCTCACAATCACCCTACCATTACACATTAGCGTAAGTGCGTATAAACCGAATGGGTAGTAAGACCCGGTGCTAATAATAATTATAGTTGGACAGTGATGGAAAAAACAAATGTTTAAGCAAATGATGAATATTGAATATTTGATTTTATATTCTGTAAAAATTCAAATAAAAAATGACTTTAAACTCTAGACTGATTTTGTGGAACCTGGTGGAGAACTACGTGGACTTCCGTTTTTAACACACTGATAGAGAGTACTTTAATAGACTCAGTCGGGATTTAACTTATATCTCCCCCCACTACCGAAAAATAAGACAGTATTTGACTAAAACCTTAGCCATTGTGTCCACCTGTGTGAGCTTAGACATATTGACTGTGAATATATCTACAAAAAGTGGGGGCATATTAACAATCACTCCAAAGTAGATGTTATAAATATATTAAAAAACGTCCTTCCATAAAAATGAACCTAAGAAAGTACATTAAATACCATACCCTCGGCTTCACAACTATGAACTGTATTATTTAGTAACAAACGATTTAATGGGAACATGAACTATAGTTAGCGTTCTTATAATATTATTTATCAGTGATAGTGAGGTTCAAATCCTGTTTGGGTTTGCTAAATATTATTTAACCAAAATGCTTTCTCACACTATCTCCACGAAAATATGGAAAAAATTGCTCTAAACTCTCTCTTAGGCAAGCGTATAACTATAACGGGTAGTAAGACGCGATGCTAAATCAATATATCTTAGGCCTAATCATTATTTTGCCACTAAAGTATAATGTGTTTATCTTGGACAAGTAGTGATATTTTGTGGAGATTATTTTTTTTAATGAGAATAGAAACTATTTTCAAATAAAACTATTTATTTGAAACGAGACTATCTTGATATAGGTTCCATTCTATAAACACAACTTTCCGAATAATTCTGTTTATTTTACGAATTAATTTAAATTGGCTTTCTTTACATATTTTTTAAATAGGTAAGGTTACACATATTTAAACATTTTGTCGAAATAAAGTGTGATACAATTATTTGTATCTAATCATTTTTAATTATACATTTATACACAACATAGATTAACCAACTAAATCCCAGTTAGGTTACTGTGGAATAATTATAGAACTAAGAGAGAATTAACCAAACGATGTAGTCAAAATCGTAATAAACTTGCTACACGAGCAATCAAATAGCATCATGATCAAATTAAAAGAGTTTCTTGATGACGTGTCTTACTAACAGTCAAGGCTATCCTCATATCCACCCTAATGGGATTGAGCTTAGAATAAAAATAGTATCTAGAAGAAATGAAGCTCAATATTTTTGTGGAGAGGCTAAGAAATAATTTAGTAAATATCGTTTTAATCCACTCCAACGAGATTCAAACCCTGACCATACCCCATGTGAAGAGTTACATCTCCGTAGCCATATTAAAACAAACTATGTTTGAATGTATTTATAAAATAATATACTTGTATATTGAAATTATTTACCTTAGTAACCACAATAAGTTAATTCATAAGTGCATTTTAAAAAGCACTAATAGACCCACAGGTAATAATATATTCTAGTGTCTAGAGGTTTATGGTTATATTTCTGCTGCCTTGAAAAATGTATCATTATATAAAATTGGGGTACCGTACTTTATGTTTTATATTTTCTTTAAAAGAGCTAGTTTTTAAGTCATGTATTAACATAATTAGTTGATTTATAAAGGAAAATTTAAATACTTCAAATACTAAGTTTAACTTATCCTAAGCCGTGTAAAACACCACCACTAGAGCAATCTATCGGACAGTTTCGTACTAGTGCATCAATCCCACCGCTCACTAGAATTGAGTTCAAAGAAATTGATTCAACGGAAAACAGTTCTTCTGTTAATGGAAACGTAGAGTGGAAGGAATTAAATTAACAGTTTGTAATACCTCAGAGAAAACGTGCCAATAAGGAACTATTTTACGTGTTGATGACTAAAGTACACCTTCAAATAGAACCTTTACCCTAAAATCCTTCAAACATATGATGAAAATAAGACATAGCTGTACTTTGGATTTAACTCAATTAAAAAATATAAGCCACATAGCTATAGGAAAAGTTTTCCCACGCTATCTGGAACACTTCCTTCATTCATTTCCCCTGAAAATGTCAATTAGTACTACATTTAATCATTTTGTTTATAATCCGCTTGTATCGCCGCATAGATAAGACTTCACTCTTGCAATAGACTAGACTATTATTATTATTAGCACCGCGTCTTACTACCCGTTCGGGCTATACGCATTTACGCTAATGTGTAGTGGTAGGGTGATTGTGAGATGAAATGGAGGACCTACATTTTAACGTGGAATCTGAACCACGGTGGAGGACTAGAGTATCGATGGAGGAAATAATACTTAAATCCTGGTTGGATGTAATGAGGGTAAATTTACTCAATCATTCTACAATTTTACTTCACACATATGAAGTTACTATAAATCCACATGGCTGACTCACTCACTGACATTAATGTTTACCCACTTCCAAATGAACTAGAAACTTGAAATTTGGCAAACTTATAGCTTATTGCCTGCAACTGACGGGAAAATTTAAAAAAATTTCAAAAAAATGTGGCCCCAAAAAAGATTCAAAATATCAAAACAGTTTTAAAGTCGGAGCGAACCTTTATTTTGAGGTCTCTTGTGGCTAAACGGTAAGACATATCAAAAAACCGCTTTGTATATACATAAGTTTGCATCCACTTGTAAAGAAATTTCACTAGGTGTGTGGGGGTGGAGCCCCCAACGAGCAAATCGAGTTTCTCTATAAAACTAAACCTTCCTCATCAGTAACATATTAGCGAAGTAGGTAAAAAATAGTTACAGCCCCAAACTGGGGTAAGAGATGGTGTTTAAAAGTATATATGTATATATATATATATATATATATAGATTTTAACAAAACGACTCATTGCTCATTTTGATTATACGCATAATATTTTAATTTAGTTAGTCTTTTTAGTGATGAGAGAAGTTGAATTTAGAAGAAGTATGTCCAGATTTGCCTAGAAGGAGAGTGGTACACCACTCAGGAAAAAAAACTCCCTCAATACACCTAATCATCATTCGTCAGTAGAATAATTAAATTAAAATAATCTATTTGAGATATTTAACTAAAGATAAATATATAATGTTATTGAGTCGTAAGCTATGATAATATTATCCTTTAACTATTGTAAATATTATTATTATTATTATTATTATTATTATTATTATCACTGCGTCTTACTACCCGTTCGGGTTATACGCACTTACGCTAATGTGTAATGGTAGAGTGTTTGTGAGATGAAATGGAGGACCTACTGTTTAACGTGGAATCCGAACCACGGTGGAGGCCTGGCATTCCCCACATTCACAAGATGTCTTGTCAGAGGCTAAGGAAGGGTTTGGTAATCAGATAAATCTGTTCCGGGACCGAGGATTGAACCCCGGCCGCCAGCATAGAAGTCTGACACTTAACCCCTAGACCGCCAGGTCACCAATACTATTGTAATCAATCATAAACTATAATGTAAAGGTTTATCAGATTCATATACTTCACCATCATAAGGACCTTTATTACTTTACACTAAAGATATTTAAAAGAATAATACTTCATATTTAATAAATTAATAACACGAGGTTATTTTTGTATATTTAAACTTTAAATATGAAATGAAATTGCCAAAAAATCGTTTTGTGTTATTACATTTTTAAAAGGAAGTAGAAGTATCCTTGACAAATACCCTGCCAAGAGTGAGATTTCCTTCGATCCACAGGCGGTATTTATTTGTTATCTTTCCTCAGAGAGGGGAAAGTAGGGGCTACATACAAGACAGAAACAAAGAGAAAGGATGTAGTCGGTGGAAGGGGAATATGTGACTAGAGGGTCCTGGAAAGGTCTAGACTTTGCATCATTCTTTATCCAATAGGACGTAGAATATTCTTTACCGGATGCGCCACAAGCTATTTATAGCAGCCCAGTCTCAACTTGGTGTAGGCCTAGTCAGTTTAACCGTGCACTAAGTCAAAATCACACCTACACAATCGTGGGTTGCTAGAGGTGGGATATAGTCCGTTTGGAACAACACAGTGAAATGGCACGTGGTAAGTCTAGGATATCATCAATATATGGTTTTAAAGTAATTATTTGATTTTATTATAGACTTTTACTATTATAAAGATGTTGTAGCTAAGGATAACCATACACAAATAACTAGAGAAATATAAAAAATACCAAATAGTATATCATTATTAGTTGTAAATGCTAAGTTTATTCTGATAGCTTATAATATTAATTTACTTTTGAAGTTTATTTGACCTTTTCAATACAAGATCGTTAGATGTTGTCAGTTGCAAGACATTTTTATTGCAATGCATTTATGATGACCTATGTTTATGATTCTATGCCAACGTGTCTTATTTTTGAACATTAAAACTATTTTCTAGTTTAATTGTTTTTGCCTTCTTAATTAGTTCTGAAACCAGCCTTAACAATTGTTAGGATATGTTTCAGGATCCTATAAGATACTAAACAATTTTGTTAATCCTAAATATTATTAGCTTACATAAGATATCTTTGTGGAAAATCACCATTAATATTTGTTTGTATATGCGTGACTATAGTGATTTAAAAAAAATGAAGAATTGCTGAAAATCAAAATTGAAAACCAGGAGTTGGAATACCTAGAGAAGTTCAAGTAGGAAATCTGCTTACAAAGGATGCCTACTGCTTTAAAAAAAACTAGGCTGAGGATCGCCATGGCCAAGGAAGCTTTCAACAGGAAGAGGTTACTGCTGACCATCAAGTTAAGTTTGGAACTGATGAATAAATTAATGAAATTCTACATTGAAAGCATCGCGCTGTATGGAGCTGAAACTTGGACTCTTGGGAAGATGGGAAATAAATACTTGAAGAGAGCTTTGAAATGTGGTGCTGGAGTAGACTTTAAAAGATCAGGTGGACAGATAGGGTCATAAATGAAGAAGTCCTAAGAAGAGTGGGTAGGAAGAGAACCATTTTGTATGTGATTCTTTGGTGCAAAGCAAACAGGATCGGACAAATCCTAAGGAGGAACTCTCTTCTGAACTAAGTCGTCGAAGGAAAAGTTTAGGGAAAGAGGAGCTTAGGATGAAGAAGTATTCAAATATTTGATGACTTGAGGGAAATAATAAAATTCTTGGAGTTAAGGGAGGAGGCGGAGGACAGGGCATATTGGAGGTCTAGGTTTCACTGACAAAAGGTATGGACTTGTAAGACAGAATACTTGATAAAAATATGCGGGACTGTGTGAATTGCACCTTTATCATAGTAATATAGTGTTCTCATGTTGTTGTTTTTGTGAAATTCAGCCAGTTCATTCCGTTTTCTGTCTCTTTTATTTTGTCTTCCATGCTTCCATGTATTGTGTATAATAAAGGAAGTCACAGTAGGCAAAACCTAAAACTCGTTTCGTTTATTTTAATTCCAACGAGGAAGGTCGAGATTCAAATACCATTTGGATCTACTGAAGCTGAATTATTCCTATATAATATATGTACCACTCTCTCGTAACGTAAATATGACTACATATGCCTTAAGTCCCACCTTACCCATTCTTAGTCCAATCAGTGAAAATATTCCGTTGACCCGTAAGGATAGTAAGACGTATTGTACAGTTAAAAAAAATGCTAAAAACTCAAATTAACCTTAATGGAGCAACGCTATAAAATAAACAGGTCGTAAACAAAAGTAAACACAGGATAGAAGAGAAAATCCTTTAACTAACTTCCTTTGTTGCCATAGTTAGCCCCCATTTTATACGACTTTTATTGTCGGTGCCACTGCGGGGGTTATTTAATTAGGGGTGGATTTACTCTTAACTCGTTACTGCCTGAGGGAACATTGAGGGGGTAGTGAGGGGGAGGAATCAAGTGGAAACTAAGCTTAAAGTCAATTTACCAATAAAGCGAAATCTAATCACTATTAAAGCATGTAGCACAAGTAAATAATGTTGTTCCTTTAGGTCATCACGTGGGGAACGATGGAATTGTAAGGAGGGAAAGGGCTGGTTTAAAAGGAAAATGTAGGGTTATATAACTTAATCCGTAACAAGAATATTTCGGGCTTTGAAGAAAGATGTGATGAAATAAGTAATGATCTACACAATATATAAATTACTATAATTCATTGTCTAACAAGATATAAAGTCAATCTTGTCTTTTTTTACTTTTTGGGTTTCGGTGGGATCAATTCCTGGCTTGAAATTTTAAGTATGTTTATTTTTAATTTTCTTAAACTCCTCCTACACTAAAATATAAATTAACTTTATCTAAAATTTTAATTTACTATACTACTTCTAGAATGTTTTCTTCTTCATCCGTAAGCCATTAGAGTAGTCATAATATACATATGCGTATAACCCAAACAAATAAGATGAGGTGATAAAAAAAAAGTATTTGTTTAGATACACCTACGGCTAGTCCTGATGGGGAGTAATAGGTTGGTGCACACAAAAGTCCTTTGCATTCGAAAAAAACCCCTATATTTTGAATTAAATACTGCTCATAATTAACCATCAATTAACAACTTTCAACTTTTTTTTAAAATTTCCAGGCAATATAGTAATAAACAACTTTTTTAAACTACACATTCTACCGAGCCCAAATATTTCAAAGCATATTATTTTATTACTATTATTTATTAATTCCTTTAAATCCTGATGTGGAACTTGAGCTGAAAAATAGCTTTATTACTCTGAATATCCCTTTTTGCAGTTTCATTGATATATTAATTTCTCCATGGATCTCTAAGAACGAGCGAGAAAAAGCCTACAAATTGTACCTCAAAGCTACTTTCACAAACAACCCAGAGTTATTTTACATATCAAAATTGACATGAAACCAACGACTTTACCTCCCTTCCGAAGAAAATTGTTCCACGGATTTTTATCATACCATGTATGTATGAATAACACTCAATCGAAAGTTGTTAGGATTTTAAACAGTTCCACTGTAATCTGTCAAGTATAGGCAGCACTGAAGTGGCGTTCTATGGAAATGAGGAGTGAGGTAACTTTCCAGTTGCTTTCTTTACTGACCCAGAAGGTACTATTTTACATCAGTCTGTCAAGTCCAACGAAATTAATACACCAACTGTCCCTACAAGTGATACCTTCCCTCCAGTCATCACAGGTATATTATATATATTTTAAATATAAATATATATATAATATATAATTATATAAATATATATATATATATATATAATATATAATTATATAAATATTTAAATATAATATATAATTATATATATTTAAATATAATATATAATTATATATATTTAAATATAATATATAATTATATATATTTAAATATAATATATAATTATATATATTTAAATATAATATATAATTATATATATTTAAATATAATATATAATTATATATATTTAAATATAATATATAATTATATATATTTAAATATAATATATAATTATATATATTTAAATATAATATATAATTATATATATTTAAATATAATATATAATTATATATATTTAAATATAATATATAATTATATATATTTAAATATAATATATAATTATATATATTTAAATATAATATATAATTATATATATTTAAATATAATATATAATTATATATATTTAAATATAATATATAATTATATATATTTAAATATAATATATAATTATATATATTTAAATATAATATATAATTATATATATTTAAATATAATATATAATTATATATATTTAAATATAATATATAATTATATATATTTAAATATAATATATAATTATATATATTTAAATATAATATATAATTATATATATTTAAATATAATATATAATTATATATATTTAAATATAATATATAATTATATATATTTAAATATAATATATAATTATATATATTTAAATATAATATATAANATATATTTATATATATTTATATATAAAATATATATAATATACCTATGATGACTGGAGGGAAGGTATCACTTGTAGGGACAGTTGGTGTATTAATTTCGTAAATATATATATTATATATAAATATATATTATATATAAATATATATATTATATATAATATATTATATATTTAATGTAATTACTAGTATTGTTCATACCTCTGCCACTCTTATATTTGTCAGAGCCAAAAGTGAGACTGAGAAATATCAATGAAAATAAAAACTCTCTATAGCCTATACCAGATGATATAGTGTATTGTACACTATATCACAGCATTTAAGACATTGTAAAAAATAATAATTGCTATATTAAATCTTTGCTAGACACTTTTTTCTTAAGCAACAGTTGTAGCCACATAAACCGTATTTCCTCTGAAGTCCTAATTAATATACATCAAAACCGGCTTAATTTGCGGCTTAATCTTTCTCGACTATCCACAGTTCGTCTATTAGCTGATACAAGATTAAATGCTATTGTGTTCGGCCACTATGTAGTTAGGTATCCTGACAATGAGTCATTACATATTAAATGAATATCACATTCATTAACTCGATTGTGGTGATGACCTATTGACTAACGTTAGAAGTGGATAAGGAGAAAAATTACCACAAACATAAAACTGTAGTCTAAGACTATTTATTTCATTATATTAAAAATAAATTATATACCCTTACACATATATATTACAATATTAAAGTTATAAAATAAATATATTCAAAAACATGTTTCTGAAAAGCTTTTTGCAAGAATGCCTCTTAATTTAAGACAAAAGTAAGAAAACAAAATAATTAAAGGTACTATAGTAAAAGTATGTGTTAATTTTGTTGAAAATGATTGATCATTACTCAGAAACATAACTTATTCAATCATTGAGACCTACAATCCTCGCTGATCAAAACGAAGCGATACTTGTAAATTACCTTATTACAAGATTTATTACTTTTTTGTAACTTATTCCTTGGATGTAATTCTCACCTTAATTTTTGTTTCTTAGGTGGATCCTTAGGTTCTTCTTCTGTCTTCATGAGCTTTCTCATAACAATAACAATTTCTTGAAGCAAGTTTGTCAACTTTGCTCTGAACTTTAATTTGATCCTGGCCCAAATACATTACCCAACTCTTCAAATTTTCACCCAACAATAGTTTATTTTTGCATTTTCATGAAATATTATTTGAGCATTGATACCACTAACCAGTATCGCGGTAGAGGGGTTTGAGCCCCTGGTTACTGAGTTATAATTTCGGGGTTTTGTTCCTAGCTGGTAGCGGGGGATATTTTCTCGGAATATTAAAAATTCGTAGGGTCGCAATGATTTGATTAATCAGCTTAAGTTATGTTAATATATTAATTGGACTTACTCCTCCATATTCACTATCACCAACATCTCATCTCATCTCATTTGGACATTGAAATAGCTTATATGGTAAGAAGTATACGATTAGTACATTCGGGCGTACTCTGGGTAACGGTAAATTAGTACTAGCTAATACTTCCGCAAACTGAGCTACATATTGATGTAGACCAATAACGCCATTGTTGTTAATTAATACCACTAAGGTTAAATAAGAAAAAAAAATGAAAGCATCCACTGATTGCTCTATCTTGAGAAGGATAAATAGAATCCACACATTTCATCAATAGTATCCCCCTAGGAAGCCAGTTTTTTTTTCAGTGTTTGATGCTTATCTTTTCCATTAAAGCATTTACAAATTTGAGTGAGTGGTATGTGGTATTTCATCATCTGAAATTAATTGTAATTATTCTTATCCTTGCACTACAAATCCAAAACCCTCCTCGGTGTCATAACTAGCTAACGCAATCGTTTTTGTTGAGCTAGACAGACGAAGACGGGGAGAGAGAGATTAGAATCTCATTCGGGTGAACTGAGGGTGATTTTTCCTCAATGGTTTTCCACTATCTCTCAACGCAAATGGGATTCACTTCCTCCATATTCTAACTTCCCAATTTCTAGCCCAATAGTGTAATCAGATTTAAGAGTATAACCCAAACGGATAGTAATAAGCTGTGCTAAGTATTAAAAATCCAATAAATCATTATTTACAAGTTTCGGATATTGTTAATACATTTCCTATAAATCAATATTAAAATTAGGGTGTTCATATTATTTTCTAAAAAGTGGGGGAAAATTAAAATCAAGCATTCCAGGTATATTCTACAAAGTAAAGTAGAAATAGAATAGTTAGAGTAAACAATATTGAAGTGATAGTGCACACAAATAATTGAAAATCAAAACTTTTTTTAAAAAACACCCTGTTTATTGTTAATTAAAGGTAATTAACTCAAATAATATCTAAAAACACATAAGTTTCATCATAAATACCAAGGAACAAAGTTATATTAATTTCAAGGAAAACTATTTTTGCACAGACACATAAATACATATTAATTTTAGTTTTATTTTCAATTTTAATTATTTATAATAAATAAATTGATGATACTAGTTGATAATCTCTTCAAAATAATAGGCCTACTTCTGTAAAAAAAGGTCTAATAAGCCATAGCATTAGAAACAAAATAATTATTGAAAAAATAATAAGAAAAAAATCAATATCTTTGAGATGCGTATAGAACAAAATGGGTAGACGTAGGCAAATACTAATTCGTTCAAAAGGGCCATTCTGAGAGGTATTCTACCAAAATACTACTATATTGTAGGATTCTAGTATGGAAAAATACTTTCTAATAATGGACTTCCTACAAAAATCCCTTTATACTTTCCTCCTTTTTCAAAGGTATGTATATACATCACAGATTAGGTGAGAACTTAAACTTTCGTTACATATGTACAGTACAATAAATAGTTTTTGGCAGATTTAAACTTTAAATAATTCTTTTCAATAAAAATAAAACTCGGGGTTGATGTTACTTTCACTGTTCAATTCAAAACATTATTATCTCTAGATTAAAAAATAAGTAGTTTTTGAAAACTTTGATTAAAAACAAGTACTTATTAGTGTACTACAGCTTGTTCCGTAGTAGCCCTACAATCGTACATAGCCCCAAATAACAGTACTGTACATTTATGGTACTTGATGTCAACTGAATCACGATTCACGAATAATATCTTATAGTTTATCACCAAATCGAAAATCTTAACATACAAAGAACTTTTTTTGTGTATTATACAAATACAATTACATTCTTGTTCAACAAAACACAGAGCTAGTACCAACAAATTATACAAATGTGTTAGGTGGTGCGTAAGAATTCCACCCCAAGCGCGTCACTCGTAAATAAACAGATAAGCACAGAACAGCGGGTGAAGCGTTACTGAAAGACAATATTTATGGCTCAAAGCTACTAGAGCTGAAAAAGATGTACAGCCAAGAGCGTAAAGAATACAACACATATAAAAAGCGTTGGGTATTAATTTCACCAATACCACAACTCCTGGGAAAGATAATCTGGTGTTTTCGTATCGAATTGACTGTTGAGAAAATGATGAGTAACTATTGAACCTCCACAAATTGTGATGGTAAAAAAAAACAGAGTTGGTTTGACCACTTGACTGCTATAGCTTGTAGCTTCTGGAAACACAGTCCCCTTCTACAGTAGCCCCATGGTTTCTTTGGTGCTGACTGACAGCTGACAGCTGACAGCTAAAGGCTTTGAAAAGTTACCAAACCAAATTATGTATCCCTACGCCAAGCCATATGATCTTCAAAAACATTTGTTTATCAGCTGTCACTTCTGACAGTCAAAATGTAGGTATATACCTAAATGTGTACTGTCAGAAGTCAGCTGTGAGCTGTCAGTCAGCACCAAAGAAGCCATGAGGCTACTGTAACTTGAGTCATGGTCCAGTAAAAACTACTGCCCTCATAAAAGGAGCAATAACTCTCAATGGCAGGCTGACACAATTTGTCTTTATAGACATTTGAAAAACAGTGTCAAATCTATATTTGTTTCCTGTTTTAATTGGTTTAGAAACAAAGCTCAATACACTATGTAAAATAATGTATAACGGGAGGGAGTAATCTATGAATGCAATCTCTTTCAAAATAACTTGAATTTAATTTGTAAGGATAATTTTAAACTAACATTTTCCCCCTTGTCAAGTAATGTTTATATAATCTTAGTTTGAGAAAATAAAGGCTGCTAAAATATTTTATAAATGGAAGGTGAAACTTATTTATTTGGATATTTCAATGATAAATATGTTCTGGTTTTATTTTCCTCTCTACTTTACTTCTCCTTTAATGTTTTTGGTTTTGGAAAATTATTTAACAATTTTGTTTTCATGAATTAAAATATGTTTTGAAGTTCGTTCGCGACATAACGCATATGTAAGATCGTCTAGCACTGATGATAATAATAATAACAAATTAAGGAAAACACCACGTTATTAAATATATGTATCCTTTAAAGTAGTCTGTTGAGTTCTTCTTGCTCATTTTCGTAGTCTGCCATAGCTACTCAAGACATAATCACTTTATGACAAGTGTGAAGCGAGTCTCGTTTGGAATAAAAATATTGAGATATTTATTGGGACAGAGGGATTCCACACACAGAATAGAAGCTTGCGCAGAGGTTCTTGGGAAGAGAAGATTTATTAATTTCTAAACTAGTGTGAGTTTCAATTTTGACAGATTCAAGTGAATATAATTTACTCTCTCTTTAACGTTTATAATATTTATTTATAAATTGATTAAACTTTTATTTTGAATTAAATTTTATATTTATTTATCTAGTTGATGTCCAACACTTTCTACCTTTGCTATTTTATTTTAATATTCTCCTTGGATTGTTGTAGGTAGTGTAATAATTACTAAACAATAATAAAGCTTCCTTTGAAAAGCGTACCCTAACACACCTAGTAGTCTCGATTTTTAAAGGTAATTATGCTACCATAATGATCATCCAAGTAAAGGCTTTTATTTTATTTCTCCTAAGTGTAATCCTTAGGATTGGTGCCCACCAAATATAGTTCAAACTTAACACTCATCAATTCTACTATATATTGTATTTTTTTAGGTAGTCTTAAGCGTCATCGTATTTTACATATATTTTATTAGAATGTGCTACGTATTAGTATGTCTTAAAGTCCTTTAAAGTAAACAAACGAATTATAAAATAACTATTTAAGCTAGTGAAATTTTAAAAGCCCTTTTTTTTTAGTTCAACCATAGTTTAACACCCATATTTACATTCGGTTTAGTTATTTTGAGTTAACTTATATTAGATCAAGCTTGGATTAATTTGGATTATCCATACAGAAATTGTTTCCTCTAATATAGTGTATGTATCAACAACCTTTAATTTTAATAAAATACGTTTATCCTTTATCAAAGTTATCGTCTCAATTAACTATCTTCAATGTTTAGATAATTATTAAAAATATACCCTCCTCTTACCTTAGATATTATCTGACATCACTTTCGGTCCCACTATAATGTAGGTCTATAAGGGAACTACTAAAATTAAACGGGAGTATAGTATAAAACATAACTTTCACATTTATTTCTCTCTTCAATAAATCGCTGTTGGTATATTAGTTTTCCTCAAGTAGGTCTCCAAGTTTTACAGTAAACTGCTCAAGTTCGGAAAATACTAGCGTAGCTACCACGAGAGGGTGCTTTATATGCACAGAGTGCGCGGAATAGTTTGTTAGCAAACCATGTTCATGTATCAACGAGGGAAGATTTAACTTCTCGAATAGTGATGAGATAGGTGAAATAACTTTACAAAGTAATCAACTACATTCTCACCACGTCTTCCAAGAGCTGAACTTGAGTAAATATAATATTGAAAACTCAACATGTTTGAAATTATCTGACAAATAGTAGGTTTAAAAAAGATTTAAGCAGCAAAATATTTAATTATTATTATTTACATAGGAAAATTATTTTAATATTTTAATGAAGGATACTCGAAACAACAACTGATTGATAAAGACTTAAAACAAGTGTTTTATCTTTTGTACATATAATTTACTTTATATCCATTAATGTATATAGTTTTTGCTCGAGTCAGTTTTTTATTCAATCCATATATTTTCCGCTACCGGCTCGCTAGGCCTGTTAGAGAATCATATGTCTTATAATATAATTTGATACTAGCACAAGCATAACATCCATTCCCCGGCCGTTAATTTATCACTAGAAAGGTTAAACCCATATTTCACAAATTATACAGTTTCGGTCATGCCAGGAAACCAACCTGGGATCCCTAGCTCAATACACATACATTTTATCGACTGAGCTAAGCTGTCAGATTCTATAAATAATACTGAAAATGTATCTGTAATTCTGTTTACAGTAAAATCAACAAGTACTCAACGGATTGAGATAGGGCTTCTTTCGTTGTACTCCTTATCTTTAAGAATAAAGGGTAAGCTATATACTATCAAAGTATCTCATCAGTGGGTTGTAAAGTGTATAAGAAACTGTTAGTTTGGTTACATTTGCATTTTAAATTTGTAATAATTTAAATATATTAACTGTTAATGTATACATATGTATTGTAATTTTTCTTGGCTACGAGGGTTAGGAAATATCAACAAATTATGGAAATAGAATAATTTATATTTTTCTGACCTACTTGGTCACCAAATCAACTGTAATTCTTATATATATAAATTGATAAGCCCTTTTCTGGTAATAGAAATTACGAGGAAATGAATGAACAGACTTTGACAAACGACCACTCATTTTAACGGTTAGGAGTCTAGGATGTCAAGAAAAGTAGTAGTTTTCAACGAAAACTTGATTTTCACAGAGAATTATCAGATTTTAATTCTTTGTTTAATCACCATGAAACCCGTTATTTTCTGCATGGCTGTAAATATCTAAATAAAATATGTCTCTTTGGTTAAAAAAAAAAATACTGTTCATTAATTGTTGGTCCGAACACATCACAAGTTTATCTTTGGATGGATACTTATCTTTGGATTATGATAATCACACATTTAAATTGAGAATTCTAAGCTGGGCAAACATTATATTTTTTTAATGAAATAAATCAATAATATTGAATATAATTCAAAAGTTAAAAGGTTACGTTTTTAAGTTCGTGAAAATATTGTCTACGTTTTGTTTCACGCATGATAAAACTATGATTAAATATTTTTGTTACGTATTATAAGCTCAAAAACAATAAAATGATTTTGAATATTGTTTAAAAATAGCCATTTTAACTATCAAAGTATGAAATTTTGTGTTAAATTTTTCTTCAAATAATGGGTTTTGATGTTTATTTTAGCAAATAGTAACACAATACAAATAGAGTGCTTATCATGTATATATAAGGACACCCCACGAAAAAACCTTAACCTCAAAATTATCTGGCAGTTACTAGCTCAAAATTAAAATAAACTGCCTAGAAACCATTTTAAAGTATTATAATGTTGTTTAGTAGTCGATTGGCTCATCTTTACTACGTCTGCAGTCTCTTACACAATTTGGCATGGAGTTTATTAGATTGTTACACCCCTCTTTCATGATCTGAGCCCACAGGCTAAGGACATGTACTTTTAGTTTCTCCTTGTTCTGGGGATTTTTCTTCATTAGTTTGTACCCGAGGAAGTTCCAAACATTTTATATTTGGTTCAAGTTTGGAATCCTTTCAGGCCACGGCAAAACTTCAATGCAATGTTCTTCCATTCATGTTTTGGTGACCCTCGACTTGTGAGCTGTTGCGTTATCATGTTGGAAGATCCAATTCTTTCAAAGCAGGTCGAATACTGACGGTAGCATCACATCTTCTAAAATTTGACAATATCGAGCACAGTTGATAGTTCCCTCAGCAATTTTGCATTCCCCAGGGCCTTCTGAGGTGATCCAACCACATATCGTTATCGTATCGCCGCCCTCCTGCTGGACAGCAGGGGCCACACATGCATGGAGGAGTTTCTCTGTGGGAGTCGGATGAACTCTGACTCTGCGACGGAGAAAAAGCTCTAGTCTACTATCATCAGTGAAGACAACTCGTTGCAAAAGAGACTGGTCCTATCCAATTATTTCTGACCCCCATTGAGCTCTTCGCTTCCTCTGATCATCAGTTAACAGAAGTTTTCGCAGGCCATTAATATAACTTATTCCGACATCATTAAGTCTACGTGATGCAGTCATGAGACTAATATCAGAACCTTTGTCAGCCTTAAATTTACTCAAAATATCACTAATACTAGCTTTTCTATTGTAATTACTAAATTTTACAAGTTTTCTGTCCTCACTTGGTGAAATTTTCTCTAGGCAGCCTGGTTTGAGTCGTTCAACAACAGTCCCGGTCTTGGATTTTCACTGTCTGTTCCACAAAAGTTTTGATACTCCGATATCACGGTAGGATGTAGCTGCTTTACGCCCACAGGGAAGGGCCAGGGGGGGGAGAATTTACCCCCTGAGATTCTGTGGTTGTATGAATTTAAGAAGTTTGAAACTTTTTATAACTTGGTATATTATTTTCAGGAATCCAGGATTGCCTTAAAAAGCGTATTTTGTGGCTTTAAATTTAATAAATTCCCCCCCCCCCACACCGTCTGGAGTATTCAATACTCCCAGGCCCCCCAGTTTGCCCCTCCTGGATAAAAATCTTGCAGCCGCCCTGGGCTTTGTGCAAGCCAAATATCTGCCACTTTATGTCCTCCGACACAACTTTTCGTCCCATGGTTCATACAATGCCAGAGAAACTGTAGAGCAAAATTTTAACCAGACACAGCCTCAAATATCTCAACAAGAAATACAAGCTCTTTGCTACATTATTTTGTTTCGCAGGCCTACCAGCCCTTCAGGGTGGTAAAAATACCTCAGCCGATTGAATAGCACCTAATTTGAATATTTTTAAAAATAATTTTAAAATGTTTTTTTTTTTCCTTTTTCAATGGTTTTCAGAAAAATTAAGAGGCCTACTACGCATGTAATAGATTTATTTCCACTGATGATTAGTGTGATCCAGAAAAGCGGTATAAAAATCAACCTTATTACCAAATTACTTTGACATTGGACTCACCATATAGGTATTAACTTTTAAAAATATGGCTATTTTAATGTGTGTTCTAAAATACAAAAAAGTATCATAATATTTTTAAGTTTTAAGTTTAAGATCCAAATTTTTGTCCAAAATTTAGCGTTATTATTATTATCATCATTTTTATGTAAAACAATAATTATAATGTTATATTAAAAATTTAATAACACGTTTCAATAATTGACTTTTGAAGAGTGTACTTATATTTTGGTAAGCACTGTGGATAAGTTAGGCTTTATTTTAATTTTACCGCTTAGTTTTGAGGCTATAATATTAATTTATTTTTTGTTTACCCATTTATCTTTTCACATTATTGCAAATACAGTAAGTTCACTTGTGTGTTCATGTTGATTCTTAATTTTGAAGGAATGATATTTCAATGTACCGTAATATTTGAGTATTACATCTATATGTTCACATTCTATCTCTCTATCTGAATCTCTCACAATCTCACACACTCTATAACTCTCTTTCTCTCTCCCTATCTCTCTCTCTCACACACACACATACACACACACACATACACATTCACTAACTCTATAAAACACAATATCTAATATAATCTTTCCTCATTCTTTCTCTAACAAATTATATCTCTCTCTCACAAACTCTTTACCCTCACATACACTCCATATCAAACTATTTCTCTAACATTATGTTATTATAGTATCTCTCAAGCCCTCTCTTAAACGATCTCTCTCTCTTTCTCATCACATCTCTCTCTCAAACCTTATATCTCATAAACGATCTCTCACAAACAGTCTCTGTCTTAAACTCTCTCCCTCTCAAACTTTCAGACTCAAACGCTCTATTAATCAATCTTAACCCCTCAATATCAAACTCTCTCTCAAACTCGCTCTCTCACTTTCTCTTTATAACCGTTTCTTTCAAACACTCTATTTCTTAAACTCTCGCTCTAACTCTCTCTCAAACTAATTCTCTTTCTCTAAACAAACCTCTCCCTTTATAAATTATCTCTCTCAAACACTCTTACATTCCTTCACATTTTCTCACTCTTTCACACAATATATCTCCTAAAATTTTAAACGTTTTCTTTCACACACACACACACACACACACACACACAATACACATACAGGCTCTCACACAAACTTTATCGCGCATTCTTCTTTACAAATTATCTTTCTTTCTCTCACACACACACTCTCTTTTTCTCTTTTCCCAGTATTTATTTCTCCTAACATATACACATATTCTCACTATCACTCAATACCACTCACTCGGCTACTCTGTAATAAAATATACTTACTTTTACAGTGATACTAATAAAAAATAATAGTTTAATATATATATAATATATAATAATCTTTTCTTCTCTGACCGGGAAAATATCAATCTTTTAAACCTCGGTTCATTCAAACAGTGTAAGAGATATCTGTGTATTCTCTTTACCTATATACTTGTGTTTTAGTTGGGCGCCACCCCTAGTATCTAGGGTAAAAATAATAGTCATAAAAAAAACATTACCTTGGCTATCCACTCAGTGGCACGACGACTCTCAACCTCGGGAGCTCTGGGTGAACTTAAAGCTTAAAACACCATGACCAATATAGATAAAAAAAATATTGTTGAAGAAAAATATAATTTAGGCTACAAATAAAAATAAATGTATGAAATAACCATTGTTGGCACTTTTGTGAATTTATTGTTGTTTCCCTTTTGTCCACTTCCAAATCCTACCTATGGAATTCCGGTTAATTATAATTCTAAATTTACAAGGTATAGCACAGTATTGTTGGAACCAAAGGAAGATAAAAAAATATATATATATATACAATCAGTAAAATCAATAATTAGACATAAAATATAATGTTAATTATTTTGTTGTATTAGTTTGTCCTTCTGGAAGTAAATAAGT
>CABFOV010005057.1:23375-46245 GCA_902141375.1 Timema poppense
GCTCTCAAACACACTCTTAGCTTCCTTTTTTACTACTTTCACTTTAATCTTCCACCTTTGAACCACTATTAAATAACAGGAATTGGGAGCCCACATCCCTTTGGCTCCATGTTGGACCACAAACCCCGGAAGAAGCCTCACTACCATTTTAAAAACCTTCCAATCTTTATTCAAATTTAAAAATGTTCTATTCCAAGTCCAAAGAGAAAACAAACTATATATAAATAAAACGAAAATGAATTGTTAGCTATAGACTAGGGAGAGAATAAAAATGAAATTTAGGTTCAATATAAGTATTTAAATATAGCCAATTGAATATGAATAATGTTTTTATAATGAATTAAATGTCTATTTCCTTCTGTCAAAATTAAAAATCGCGCTCGTTTTTTCTTCCTTCCTTCTTCCCTTCCAAATCACGAGGTTCACTACTGACTCGTTTGATAGTACTGCCCATACGTTAAAACAAATATGGCTGACCTTCAAAATAAACACAGAGTCGATCACACTTCTTAAAAGGATAATTAATATGCTTAATAAAAGGTAAATGTTCTTCCTTAAATCAAAATTCTTTATTTAAATTATTTAAAACAATGTTTTACGTTGTTCCCTCCGTCCTTTTACTTAATTTAATATATGTAAACATTGTCATTAGTCAGGCTGGTGACCAGCTGACGAACTTCGAAGATTTCACACGAAATCAAAATAGGAAATTGTTCACAAAAGTAAAAAAATAGGGAAATACAAGGTAGGGTGGCAAATTACATCACAACTCTCACTTGCTCATTGTCTGTCTCTTACATTAACTTTCTCATTCTTACACTCTCATATTCACATTCACCAACACATTTACACACTCACATATGCAAACACCTACACTCTCATTTTCACCATCACATTTTATCAATCTCTCTATCATATATTTTAATATATATTACTTGATATGCCCGTTTCCAGTAATGGAAATTACGAGGAAATGACTGAACATATTTTGATAAACGAACACTAATTTTAAAGATTAGGGTATCAGGATGTCGGTAAAATTAGTGACTGAAAACTAAAACACAATAGTCCTAGCGAATTTTCCATCTTGCCCTCCTGTGTGGTCAGTGGTTCATCTGTACAATCATTCTTTGTTTACATCGCCTTGGAAACCATGATTTGTGTACAGCTGTTTATTGGTAAATAAAATATTTCTCTTTGTTTAAAAACAATATCAGATCTATCGTTACGTGAGTTGTTTGTGCAACGAATAGATAGATATCTGAGAGAGGTGTCATTTTAAAGTTCTCATCTGGGCGTGAATGGGGAAAATATAAGTTTTTATTCAAATTACACATCAAAAACTAAATATATAAGAAATGTTGATAGCCTTTGACAAGTAAACTTTTAACTAAAATGTGAGTGAGGGCTTATTATATACATCCTTTCCCATAAAATGTTTACAATACGTTTTAGTATAATAATCAGCAGCCATCGGTGCAACGATACACTTGTCCAAATAGTAGTTACATAATGCATTCTAATCTTTAATCCAAAGAAAAACTACTGTATGCTTTGTGCATTGGTTAGTTTATATTCACATATCCAGGCAAATCATGACTATTTAACAAATAAAACTCACACATAGGGAACGTTCAACATCTTTTTGTGATTTTATCTTACATTTGCATGGATAAATATTCTTACAAATAGAGTAATAACCATCCCTTAAAATTTAAAAGAAATATTAGGAAAGTGGTGGGATTGATCTAAATACCTCAACAATTCCATACTGTTTGAAATTTATAAGTGGAGTTTGTAAAATGAGGGATTTAGGAATTTCCAAAACATATTTAAAAATGACTCATCACTGAACCTGCTTCGGTAACCCCATGGTATAAGCCATCCCTATCGCAATAAGCTAAACTGCCGATGGCAGACATTGGGTTTCAAACACCGGTCGGTTGTCCTGATGATATTTTTCCTAAATGGTTTTACACTCTACATCTATGCAAAAGCAGGTACACTTCATCTAATTTCACCTTCAGCAAGCAAAAAAAATCACCCCAGATACTTATAACATTTAAAAAAATATATATATATAAAGGGGGAAAGTGGTCTTACAAAAAAATTTCTTAAGCTAATAGAATAAAACTTTTTTATATGGTAGAAAATTTAAATTTTCAAATATATGTGGTGGGACAACCTTGAAATCAAATAAAAGTCTGAACTTTTTGGCTCTTTGTTGTTGTTTTGTAACGATGTATATAATTTGTTTTTACATAACTTATGATTGTTCTTAGGAAAATATTGCATTCTATGGATTGCGTTTGTTGGTGAACTTTGATTATTGGCTGTGGTTAATATTTAGTTTCAAAGACGCGAGTGAAACCGTGGGCAAAATAATAGAATTTATATAATAAACACATATAATTGCTAAAGTAAGGCTTAAATAACTGTTCTAGTGCAACTATAGAGCCCAATAAAAATAACATAAATTCATAACTTTTGAATGCCAGTAGAGCTCTTTGGCGCTGAATCAATCCATACAGTCACTTCCCATTACCCCTAACATACATACATAATGACTCAATACATTTTTGTTTTTTCTAATGTATTGTCAAAGGATAGAAAATTATAATGGAGAAAGATTGTTTTACGTGATCCTAGTTTTTATATAGCGATAGCTACTAATTGATATAATCTATCTAGTCATTACATAGCCCTTCTTTCGTGTCTTAATATTAAATCAAAGAAAACATTAATTTGATTATAATTACCCTACACTCAAGGTAATAGCTACATTTTGTTTCACAATTGGCTTCATATATATCAATTGGAGGAGGAGGTAAAAGCTATGTCTCGTTATTAACTAAACTGATTTCATTACTTGATTACTAAACTCTCTAACATTTTATTCAGTGATGTTTCATTTATTGATAAGAAAGGTTGGTACTATACTTTATTAATACTTTTAGTACTTCATCTGTAGACCCTTTTATATACCTATATTGATAAATTCATACTGTGAAATAAGTGACTATAGAAACGTTGAATTGCTATGTTTAAAAATATTTATTCTAATATACAAGCAACATATTAAATTTCGTAAATATGTTATTAAAATTTAGCTTTAATTAGAAATTTGGGATTGTGTTTGAAATAAACGATATAAAAATTAAATGGTTTAGTGGGCTGCCAAAACTTAAAAAAAAATTATAATATTTCTCATGAACAGCATTTAATAATGACCTAGTATCGATTTCAATCAATTATGTTTAACAGGTAAACACAACCGGTTCAAATTTGATACCATTTTAAAGCAGGCCTGAGTCACCATGGCTGTGGTTCTGAGAGTTTTTAATAAATGATATTCTCACACTGCCATCAATTGCTTTCTCCTGATAAGTAACATATATAATATATTATAAAAATGTATTATTTAAAGACTGAAAGATCTTGAAGTATGAATTATTTCTTAGCTTTGTAGTAGGTTAATATTTTGCTGTCAGGTATTTAGTACAATTCAAGTGACCCTGTGTCATTTTTCAACATTTATTTGAATAGTAGAATAAAATAAATATTATATTAGTCCTTCCATATCCTTATATGAATAATATAAACTACAAATTAAATATTTTTGAAAAAATTCTATACATTGTGCAGAAACATTCCATCAAAGAGCAAACGTGGATTTAATACACACTTTTTCAGAAACATTGAGAAAAGAGGAATGTCTCTGTCCACCAACTAATGAGCATGGCAATCAAATTTCACTTATCAAATATCTCCTATATATATATATATATATATATATATATATATATCTGTGNNNNATATATATATATATATATATATATATATATATGTGAGGGTGTTTTTATGAAACATATAAGACTTGTTTTATAAAAATACATTTTAAATAAAAGTTTTTAGTTTTGAATAATATCATGACTTTGCAACGAAAAGCTAATTTGTACCTCAAATAGTTCTTAAGATATAATCAAAATTTGAAATTTTCTCTTACGTAAGCTACCCTTAAAGACATTTTCATGGTAAAATGAAAATACTCAATTTATTTGTAATCTTAAATAGTATCTAAATACAAAATTTCACCAAAATCTTGACTGTTAGTTTGAAAAAATTTTAAAAAAATTTTTTGCCCTTCAGTAAACTACCCTTAATTATTTAAGGGTTGAATATATAGTTCCAAAAAACCCCTGGGGTAACCTTGTGAAAACTGTAGATACCAAATTTTAGTCCGACCGATAGACTGGTTTCGGCTCTAGGCCGAGACACAGTCACACAGATAGACATACAGACAGACAAATGGTATTGCGGAAATAACTTTTTTGGTTTAAGGGGGTTTTGAAGCCTTGACATTCATACAAATATAGTTTTTTTTATGATCACAATAATTCTCTCTCCAAGGGGTCGAGAGAGAGAGCAAACTTCCCGGGATGGCTGAATACTTACACCTATTTGGTAGGGATGTGCAAGATATAATTTTAGGTAAATGTACCTGCCTTTTATTGGTGTAATAGTTTTAAACCATTTATTATACCCAACCTGATTATAGCACAGAAAAAACGCACTTCAGTGGTCACATGGCTTAAGACGCCACTCTAGTAATAGATTAGACTGCTGATGATGAGCAGATTCTGGTTCAATCACAGTTGGGTGTATTGAAGGGGCTTATCCTAAATGGTTTACCACTCTCTGTCTCCATGAAAATGCTTATACACTTTCTTTAAATGTAATCTTCCTCGTCCCTAACCTCCTTGTGTAACAGTGAATAGGCGGATAGCCCGAATGAATGGTAAATCGTGGTGCTAAAAAACCAACGATAAACCTATTTTTAGCTTACTAAATATGACGAGGTTGGTTCTTTTTAATCCAAGTGCTAAAAATTGAAATGAAGTTAGGTTAAACTTGGTTAAATCATGTTTCTCGATAAAAATGTAGCCAATGGAAACTAAGATAAATAGTCTCAAAAAAGGAAAACAAATTTGATTGTATTATATTTCAACTATATTTGATACAAACCTCTGATATATTAACTAGTGTGACTTTGCTAATAAAGCATCGGACCAGAGTGACTAAATGAAAAAATCTAATTAACATTTAATTTGGAATACCTATATGCTTAAAATTACATATAAATATTATTAAAATATTTGGTTTAGTATATTTTACTATAATTAAGACTATCGTTAATATAAAATTTAAATCATTTTAAGATAATTAGTTTGTAAAATTATTTGAATTATAAATCTATTATAATAGTATACATATAATGGTACTAAAAATTAGAAAAGTGTTTTTATAATAAGCCAAACTGCACAAAAACAATCAAATAGATTTTTACAAAACTTGGATAACAAAGTGTTTAGTTATTCTTAGCCTTACCTTACATAACATAAACTAATCTAAGCTAGCTAATATATTTTGATTTTAGTCGTAGTTAATTCCAGCCTAAAAAAGTCCCACCTATCTTGAAACATCGTATTTCGATTTAAAAGCTCTCGATAATACTTGCCAAACAAAATACATGCTTAAATATCTCGTATTTTAAATACATTGTTGAGAGGTTTTTATTCTTACCAAACCTCCAAAAATAGTTTCAAAAATTGCTAGCTATATTAGCGTATATAAATATATAAATAAATTTGATTTGATATTTATATTTAAATACCATTTTGGTTTTATAATTGAAATAAATGATGCATACATTTTTTTAAATCTATATTTTTAGGTCTATCTTCATTATAAAAGCGTTGGATGGAATGTAATACTAATATTATTTCTTCAAACTACTAGTACAACTGATGCTTTCCCATTAAAGGTTCAATCGAAAGAAACACTATCGTACTCAAATTTAGTGAAATTGACGAATTTGATCATTGATGAACATTTCAAAAATGATTTATATCAAATATATGTTAGTTTCGATTCAAATTATATGTCAGAACTGACTAGTGAAATAATCCAACATATTCACGATAAGGAGAGTGCACCTATAATAAACATAATGAATGTTACTGATTTCACCAACTATATAGATTTGGGTCGCATGGACAATTTCGAAAACAATTTCGGGTTTGTTGTCTTCACAGACAGGAAATCTACTCAATGCTTTGCAGATCCCCAACTGACAGAATCAACCATGTGGAACTCAAGAGCCTTATTTCTGGTTGTGTACACTGTTGAACTGTCGGAACCAATGGATTTCATCCTCCCTATGTTCCAAGACTGCTGGGAAAGATTCTACTTACTGAACGTTGTTGTTATTTATCGTACAATTAAAACTACAGGAAATATCGCTGAACATTCTATTGATTATAATAGCGGATACCAAATTGTCACGTACGATCCATTTTGGAATACCACATCTTACGTAAAAATTTTCGAACCGCATCTCACAATGCAAGGCTCCAGGATATTTGTTGATAAGACGCTTGACGTCAACGGATATGCGCTTAAGGAATCCATCAGGACTATCCATCCCTTTCTCTTGGACAAACTTGAACCTGATGGGAGTGTTTCGCTTGGAGGTCCAGATGGACAGATCTTTAATGCATTGGTCAGAGGCATGAATGCGACATTAAAGGTAGTGTACCATGTAGAAAGTGGTGATGTAGGATACGGTGATTTTGAAAATGATACTTCTATGGATGTTAACGCTCATGTAGATCTTTTATACGAACGTCGTTTGGAGAGGATGACCTATCCAAATATTTTAGCTTGCATTACAATTATCGTTCCAAAGGCCAAACAGCTACCTAAATATATGAACATAATTCTTCCGTTCTCAGGAGAAATATGGGCCATCTATTTTTCATTTTATTTCATCGCAGCCATTGTTTGGAAAATAATATCCCGATACGATATTTTTGATGAGGAAATCTATTCCAAAAGTAATATTGCATTGGAAATCATACGGTTACTTCTTTTAGGAAACACAGAGCGTATTATAAAGTACTTTGGTCAAAGACTATTCATTATATTAATGATGTTGTTCAATATAATAATGGGAAATTCATACCAAGGTTCATTGACAAGCTATCTAACAATTCCTCAATTTGAGGATGATATAAATAGTTTTAGAGAGCTTATCGATACTGATCTGAAAGTTGCTTCATTTTTGTCGAGCAAAGAGATCCTAAATATATTTACACAGCACATCTGTCTTGACCTTGATGACTATATTGTGAAAAATATCTTAAGTAAAATTATTTTCATGAAAAATGAGACCAAAGTGCTTGAAATGGCTGCTAGATATCGTAATTTGAGTACCTTTACTGAGCGTTCATTGGGGACGTATCTAATCAACTCTAAGAGGTATTACAAAAATGGTTATCCTCTCTTGCACCTTGTGAATGATTGTTATCTTCGATTCCCTCTTTGTTACACTGCCGCCTCTGCCAATTCTCCATTCTTAAAGAGATATAATACGATAATTTCAAGATTAGTCGATACGGGATTGACAAGAAAATGGTTGAATGACATGGTCTATGGTGCTGTGGATTTGTCTAGCATGATGAATGGAGCGGAGCCAGTGCCCATTTCTACTGATGATCTTCAATCTCCATTCATCGTCCTCTTGGCTGGATTGACCATAAGCATTCTTACATTTATCTCAGAATTGATCTGGTTCTAACGTTCACATTACGATAAGGTGGTTAACTTAGCTTCTTTTAATTTTGTAGTGATCGAGTGATTTAGCTGCTTTCGTGCAAAGTAGTGTAAGTATTTTTGGGCTATTTTAACCGTATAATATTGTCCGTTCACTATATACACATTCATTTTTCAAGCACCGTGTCTTACTACCCCTTTGGGGCTACGTTATATACATTTATATATTTATTGATTAAGATAATTTGGTTGGTACTGGAAAGGTAAATTTGAAAGTGAATATATTCTTGTTGGTATAGACAAATAGTTTAATACAGTTAATGAATACAATGCTTTTCCAAATAAGGCTTGCGGTAAAAGAATCCTTTAACAAGGCATAAAGGACTAAAATCAAAATAAGAAATGTCAATTCTCAATATCCGTATACATATTTTTTTATTTAGAAATACATAAGTACAATAATTCTCCCACCTTTAGTTTATATATATATTCAAATCTAACATGATCCAACATTGACTTTATATAAAGCCCACAAAAAATATTTGTATATATTGTAATATTTATATTTTATTTGACTTGCATTTATTGTTTTATATGTGTTGAATGGTAGATATTTGTATTTTTAATATACCTTAAATATTGTTTATACTACTTTAAACTATAATTTTTATTTTTATTATCCTTCTAATATCACTTAAAATATTATGATTGTTCTATACATTGTACACGTATTTCATATTAATTTCCAAATAAATAATATTTACTCTATTGCATTTACAACTTGATTATATTTCCTAAAATATTCTTATCATTACTTTCCTTACTAAACGATTAAAATGTTTTTCAAAAACCTACTGAGATTAACAGTTAATCCACGTACCTAATATATTGGATGTCTTGTTATTAAGTCTAATTGTTTTGTAATTAACTTGTACTTTAAACAACGATATTATTGTTCTAATTTAAATACAATTTGCGAACGTAATTTGGAGAAAATACACCCCAAATTAGTTTGTAGAAAGAATGAAAAAGCCACAGTAATTAAAAATGGTTTAAGAAACCCAAATACAGTTGATATTATAAACTCATAATTGAGAAGAATGTGCAAGTTCTGAAAACTATACTTTAATTCATGAAGAATTTGATTTATTTTTAAGTAATATAATGACTATAAATATACATTATACAAAAGATTCAAATTTGGTCAAAATTGTCAGCAAATTTATTAATACAA
The DNA here is from genome assembly GCA_902141375.1 of Timema poppense. Taxonomy (NCBI): domain Eukaryota; kingdom Metazoa; phylum Arthropoda; class Insecta; order Phasmatodea; family Timematidae; genus Timema; species Timema poppense. The sequence goes on from CABFOV010005057.1 coordinate 32,224, forward strand.
TTATTATTTATTGTGTTTTATAAATGACAGTACATTAAATATTTTAATGTTTTTAATGATAAAGATTTAAATTTAAAGTTTAAAGAATGTTGAAAATTCCAGACAAGTTTATTATTTTTGAGATAAAGGTAAATAATCACTAAATAAAAAAGCACATGTCTGCTGGCCAGACATTTCTATTTTCATTTGAGATATTAATTGAAATTTAATCAAATTTTCTTTTAACTCATGCTGCTAAGGCGAGAAAGGCCACTTATTAAAAGTGCACCCAAATTAACATAGATAGGGTATGATTAAATTGTATTAGGATAACTCAACTTTTCCCTTTCAAATACATTTGGTTGAGATTCAGAATTGAACCTACTCACCTATCATCCATTAGTTGATTGCTATATTGGCAAGAAAACACCACAAAATCACATGTTATGCTGGCATTACATTTTTTTAATTACATACAGTTTATATGAAACCACAAGTAAAATACCCCTAACCAGATCAGTGGTCACATGGTCTAAGACAACCTCACGGTTGTCTGATCTTTGGGTAGATGGTAGGTCAAATTTTAAACTTGGTTGGATTAACTAAAAAGAGTTGTTTCAACTTTGTGATTTATCATTGTGTTTTTATGCATTCTCTCCTTAAGCTTTTGGTGGAAGATTTCCTTTAAAGCCTCATCTCAATCCATCCCATTGAAATCAAACTTTCTGTTTCGGTACCCACATGGTCTAAGGCTCTATTCTCGCAATAGATTATACTGACAAAGATGGGAAGAATGGGATTCGATCTCATTAGGGTGTACTAGGGGTGGTTTTTCCTAAATGGTATTCCAACATCACTCAAAACAAATGCGGGTACACTTCCACTAAGCTCAACCTTCCTAACCCCTAAGGAAGCTTTCAATAAGAAGAGGTTACTGCTGACCAGCAAGTTAAATTTTGAACTGAGGAAGAAACTAATAAAATGCTACATTTGGAGAATCTCACTGTATGGAGCAGAAACGTGGACTCTTATTAAGATAGAAAAAAAAATACTCGGAGAGCTTTGAAATGTGGTGCTGGAAAATACTTGAGAAGATTAGGTGGACAGACAGGGTGACAAATGAACAAGTCTTAATAAGAGTGGGCAAGAAGAGATCCATTTTGGATGTGATTTTTCGGTGCAAAGCAAACTGGATCGAGCAAATTCTTAGTAGAAACTCTCTTCTTCACGACGTCATAAAAGGAAAAAATGAGTGAAAGAGAAGCTTAAGAAGGAGGATTAAAATACTATATGACTTGAAGGAAATAAGAAAAATCTGGGGGCTGAAGGAGGAGGCAGAGGACAGGACGCATTAGAGGTCAAAGTTTTACTGACAAAAGGAATTGACCTGTCGTAAGACAGAGCATCTGATACCTAACACATTAGTTTGATTAATATATAGGAGTATAAAGAGAATAGGCCTATGTGCGGTGATAAAAATCACAAGATATTTGTTACCATTATTTAAATGTAATAATTAAATAGAGTAATTATAATATTTTATGTTTTTTGTTAATATAATCAATATTCACAATGAATGTGTCTTGTAACACACGATGTCATGTGTCTCATTTAATTTTCAACTTGCTTATAAAGAACTTGAAGAGATACAAATATGAGATAGAACTATTAATAAGAGATTAAACCAAGATATTCCTGAATTAACTATAATGAAATGTTTGAAAACGTTTTGTTTTCAAGTCTGTAATGGTTCTATGCGCTTAATAAATGTGTTAAAATACTTTAAAAATGTCGCTTTTATACAAATAATGGGGCATCATAAATTAAATAGGACGCCAGGAATATATTTTTACTATACATGAAAGGTTATTGTACTATTATTTTACTCACTTCAAAGCCAAATTAAGCTAAATTCTTACAAGCACGATATGAAATACTTTGGATTACCCATTATTAATAATGGAGCGTGTTAAACCTCCTGCCCAACATGTAAACTCAAAATATCATACATATTATTAACATGATAAATACAAGAGCCAATAAATTCGAATAATGTGTGGCAGATATTAACTCACGGGGAATTAATGTTGCCGGGAAAGGCCCAAACTTCAGGAAAATGCTCCATCTGACTGTTGCTGGCGTAACAACAGAATTACAGCTCACCCGCAGGTCCCACTTCGATGAGATGACAGATTTATTTCTCTCTGTTTGCCACGCAGTCTTCTAGCGCTAGTTGTCATACAGTGTAATTCTGAAAATTAACTCCCCCACTGTTGTCCGTGTGAAGACCCTCCTCGAATACGTCAGTTCTGCTAGTACATATCCGTCAATCCTCGCTTCACATTTTATATTCTATTGTATCAATTCGACGGAGGAACTTATTGGACGTCATCTTACATCAACGGATTTAGAAACTGGTGATCATGATATGTGAGGCGTCGGTCTCACCTTCACGTCACATAACTAGCTATGACAGTCACTATGAGTATTTGTATTAGGAAATAACGTTAGAGATTTAATAATCTTAAACCTTGTCCATAAGACATAATTTTTTGTGTCAGAGTTTCTGACTTGTTTTTATATCCCCATAAAGGCATAGTTTTGAATGATCATTATCTAGGTCCTTAGGACATGATTTACTATGGCAGTGTTTCTGACTTCCTTTTCTATGCCCATAAGACATGGTGTTATATACTAGAAAAACAGTCATGACACTAAACTGTATGGCCATACTTAGGATAACTTAATGGTGGAATTCAGGCTATCTAACGCTTTTTCAATTACCTAATTAAGTCTGTGACTGATACCAGTCTCTATTGTTTCTCTTTAGTGTACCCATTTTCAATGCGCTACCTGTAGGAGTCCTACTAGTTCGTAGTAATGGCCCGCGAGGAGAGTGCTTAGTCTCCGGCCTTATATATAATATTGAATATCCAGCCAGTATTAGTTAGGAATAGACCGGCCATGGTATCTTAAAGAGCCTTGATTCCTGATGCCTCACCATTTACAATTTGTAAAATGATAGTTCCTCTTCTAGGACATTGATACTTGTGTTACGTAACTCCCTATGGAGTTAACTAGATAACTCATTTAACTACTATCGTAGTAACTCTTTATTATTATAACTTAATATAATTTGATATTTTTAATTATTACTCAACTCTAATTCATTTATATACCATTCAGGTCTAATTATAGTAATGACTAGGCTGGATAGTTGCTATATATTGTTTCATAACCATAAAATATTTGCTTTCCATTTTGCCGTTGTGTTGAGGCAGACGCTCCTTTATAGCAGAACGTGCGTTAGTCCTAATTATAAGCGTTACTAGACTATACAATAGACTCAACCCTACTCATGTTAGTTTCTAGTAACCTAGTTGCTTTCTGCAATTCTTCCCTGTTGGGATGTATACGTCTATGGTAACTGATTTAATTCTTCTTATTTTATAAAGGACTGTTTATGCTAAAATCTATCTGAACCATATGTAATACAATTGACTTGTTTAAATTTAAATAAACTTATTTGTTAAACATGTATATGTCTCTTATGTTTCATATTTCCCAAACCTTCATGTTATATTGATGTAAATTTATAACACATATACTTGTAATATGAAATAACATGTTTTCCCTATATAAAACATTCTTATGGTTTTGTTTGATAGGTAATGAAACACTTTATGTGAAGTCCAACATCAAATTTAGTACATCTTTCAATACAGTTTCAAAATATACTGTATATTAACATAGGTAGTTTTTTGAGTAGTTTTTTGAGTGTACCCTTAAGTGAAGTATTGTTATAGATTTTATCAAGAAAGGCAAAGAGGTTAGGCCATTTTCTAAGAATAAAGGACAATCTATTTACATGTCCTTATGCATTATGTTTCATTATAACCCGTTGTATTTTTCTTAAGAATTGTGCACTGAACAATCTGCACTATCTATTATAAGCTATGCTTTACGCATGAATATAAATCTGTAACATTAGTATGCTAGCTAATGTTACATTATTGTTACCCGCCCTAAATAAGCAATACATATAAACATCCTGCAATATCAAATATTTATAACGCCTTACTTAGACTAAAATATTTGCTTTACTCACTCATCGTATATTTTGGCCTAGCACGAGTTTCATGACCTACTAGTTCGCACCGAATTCTATGATTATCTGAAGACTGACAAAGATTATTATCGAGGAATCACTTCAATGAGGTGATCTAGACTTACGCTTAATGACGTAGCCGGCCGACAGACGAACCTCACGCGATCTCAACTGCCAACTCACCAGAGTCCCGGTATACGCGTCTAGGTCACGTGTCAAGATGATGACGGTTGTTAACAAGAAAACCATGCTGCTTTCACGTGTTTGCAACGTGGCGTTATACTTTTAATATGAAGATTCTCCCCTCCCCCCTTATATCCGTCAACTAGACCTAAATAAAACTAGTGTTCAGATAACATGAATGACTATTAATTCCGACACAACCACGAGAGGAACTGGTCTGGACTTGGATATAATTGCTTTAGGATGTCAGAATATAAATTATTTATATCTTATTAAATATTTAAATGTAGTCGACCTTTAATGGGTTTTGGTGTTTGAACATTTAGTTAATTATGCAATTAAAATCGTTCAGTGTAAGCGTCAGTAATTTCTCACTAGAAGATTTATTTTGAAAAGTTAAATTGTTTTATAGAACACTTAATGTTTCCTTTTGCCGCTTGGGCGCTAGTGTCTTTTTAAAACTTAGATTTATTAGTAGGTAGCCACTTTTTGATTAATTTTCTTGCTTGGAATATTTAGTCTAAACATTAATATTATTGCACTCATGGCTACCAATATTTGTTAAAACTTTAAAATTTGAAAATGTTTAGTTTATAGATAAATTTTTGTAGACGTATTTTGTTTTAAGCATTTATTAAAGTAATTTATTTTTGTTGGCTTATGAACTACATAATTTATCAATTCAGATTCATTTAGTGAGTAATTACATGTATTCTAATGTAACATTTATTTGTTGTCTATTATAATATTAAATATTAACAAGTCGGAATTTTCTTGATTACTTCAAAGTTGTTGTAAATAATAGTCCCATAGAAGTTTGAGTTATGTCGGGAAGTCAAATCTTTGTGTAATTTATTTTGATCAGAATTCATATTTAAAATTAAATTTTGATCTTAAAATTTAATCATATAGTCGGAATTTACGATGGTGGTTCAGGTGCTTTGTTAACCGCTTATTAAGCCCTTTATTGTTATAGTAAGTTTTCAAAGCGTTAATGGTTTAACCTATTTGTTTAGTCAGAATTTAACCTCTTTGATATTTCAATAGTGAAAATACCTTATACCTTTATATTTTAAATTCTTTATGGTCTTTATTTATATAGTAAGGTTTCAAAAGTTTAATGATTTAATCTGTTTATTTTGTCTGAAACCACAAGGGTGATTCAGCCACTTTGTTAACAAAGTAGAGGAGCTCTTTATTATCATATAAACGATTTTTGATTATTATCGAGTTTCTTTCAGACTCGTATAAATTAATAATTTATGATGTTATGCTTTTGTTTCAAACGTAGTCTTCTTCAAGGACAACTATTACTTTGATATTGTGAAATATATCCTCAAATATACTACGCAAGCGCAGTCTCTGCCATATTTATATATTTTTCAACACTACTCATTTCATATTGTGAGGCTATGTATTATTAATTTACTTCTTTTATTTTACTTTGAATAAATAATTACACTTTTTCTTAATCTTGAAAATGTTATAATTTTTTGTTACATTCAATTCCTTATAGATTCCGCCTACCCTCTTCCCGGCTATATTTTGGCCTCTAGCATTTAGCGTTGGAGGTGGTGAACGGTACAAATCCAATCTAACTATAAAATCTTACAGTTGCTGTGGAATTTATCACTGTTTTACCAGGTCCTTCATATATTCAAATATTAATTTTACATTAAGAAAAAAATTAAAGTCAGGGCATATAAATTAAATATAAATTTATACATATAGGTAAGGTGATGAAACAAAAATATATATGTTAAATTACATAATTGTATGAGAAGGCAACTAAAAATTAATATTTAGGGAAAATAAAAACATAATAAAATATAATAGGTAATATATCAATATGAATATAATCAACAAAATGAAAATCGATCGGTACAAGGTGGCTTGATTTTAGAGGAACGACGGGTAGATTTTAGCTTCCGGTGAGTTCTTTTGCTGAAGAAACCTGCACTTGGTCTTTTTGATGAGCGTTTAAATCTCACAAGAATAGTTTTATTGTCTTCAGAGTTGATGTAGCCATTCTCTGCATCGATAGTTTGCAACATGTTGGTATTTGTAGGGTTCACAGTGTCTGAAACACATTCAGCACGCTGTATTGACAAATAGAATAGTTGCTGTTACCGTGAGAGAATGTCATGTATGGACGGATATAAAGAAGAGAGGAACAGGATCAAATAGTTGGAACACACGTGATCCAGGTTTTGCAGAAAGAAGAGAAACATAGCTCAAACTATACACAAATGTCACTGGACAAAATAAATCTCAGTTTACACTTTGCATTGCTACCACTGGGGAAAGAGCAAACTCAGTTCACACGTTACGCTACAATCACTGAACAAAGAGAATATCAGTTCATACATTTCATTGCTACCAATTGACAAAATAAGATAATATCATACATTACATTGCTACCACGGGACAAGAGCAATTCATTTAATGGGTTACTTTGCTACCACTGGACTAAGAAGAGATAAGTTCGTACATTACATTACTACTACAGTTCAAACGTTACGTTGCTACCACTGGACAAAAGGGTGCTCAATTCACACGTTTTATTGCAATAAATTTTAAAGATAAAGTTCAAGATACATTATATTATTTAAATCACATAGTATCCTGTTAATAGACTATATCAAAAACTTAAGCTTTATCAACGACAGGTGACCTGGCGGTCTAGGGGTAAGGTGTCAGACTTCTATGCTGGCAGCCGGGGTTCAATCCTCGGTCCCGGCAAAGATTTATCTGGTTACCAAACCATTCCTTCACCTCTGACAAGACATCTTATGAATGTGAGGAATGCCAGGCCTCCACCGTGGTTCGGATTCCACGTTAAACTGTAGGTCCTTCATTTCATCTCACAATCACTCTACCATTTCACATTAGCGTAAGTGCGTATAACCCGAACGGGTAGTAAGACGCGGTGCTAATAATAATAATAATAATAATAATAATAATACTTATCAACGACTGAAATATAAAATATTATATACAGGTTAAATGCAGTTTCAAACGAATTTTCATTTCTTACAGAAATATATAAGAACTAACTAATGTTAGTTGAAAACCAGGCACATCCCAATTTTTTTTATATAAATATTCACTTACAATATTATTACATTTGTCCTACTGTGAAATAATTGTCTCCTGTATCGCTACCGTTTAGGGTTAAAAGTGTATCGTAGTTATTAACAAATTAATTTAGCGATAGTTCTAAGAAGAGTAGCCTAAATGAACTGTATCAGCCTTAGAAATTAGACAGACCAGAAAAATCACAGTGATAAGTCAAATGAAGAAAACTAGTCTCATTGGATCAAATCGGAATTCAACAGTATTCAATCTCTCGTTTACCGACAGTTAAGTCATATTTTAAGTGACGCCTCAAACCAAGTAATTACTGAAATGGGCTAAAATTATAAGTAAACAGTTTATTTTGTTTAAAAACAAAAACTTACCGGCCAAAATAACATGACTGATTATATAAAATATTAATACAGAAGACATTAAAAGAATTGCATTTGTATGCATTATAGTAGAATATTAATAGAATAAAATTATCCAGCAGAGATTATACATAGAAATAAATATAGTTTTGTGAACTTCACATCTTAAAATGGTTGAATATGTACTTTAATCAAAAATAGCATAGGCCATGATTACATGCTTTACTTAACTAAAATATTTTTATCATTAATTTTAATAATCTTTATAGAAATCAATTAACATGTTTTATATCTTATTTTACTCTTTTCTAAGAAAGGTTATAAAAGATTTATAGGGTCATCGGTTTCAGATAGTTATTCGCTCCTTTTATTATTTACAAGAAAATGTATTTGTTTAATCGTGAAAAAATTGAGACCCATTTTTTTAAATAATGCATACATACATACATACATACATACTCACATGCATACATACATACTCACATGCATACATACATACCTACATAAAATCATACATAGATAGATACATACATACATAAATACGTACATACATAAAATCATACATAGATAGAGAGATACATACATACATACATACATACATACATACATACATAAAATAATACATAGATAGATAGATACATACATACATAAAATAATACATAGATAGATAGATACATACATACATACATACATACATACCTACATACATACATAAAATCATACATAGATAGATAGATACATACATACATACATACATACATAAAATCATACATAGATAGATAGATGCATACATAGACACATAGCTAAAAAACAACTCCGTACTTAGCCACTTACTCTCTCCACACTTCCCCATCCTTTGATATTCCCTTCGTTTAACACACCATCCATACACCGAGACGTGCATAATCCTTTATTCTTAAAACTCTTTATTTTTCTCTCTTTCACACATTGGTCTACAACATTTATCCCCGTCTTACATGGCCCATCCCTTACTTTTGAACCACACAATTTTACCTTCATATATTTGCTTCTTCACTCATCCTCTCAGCATATCCAAACCACTATAGGGTACCTCTTTCACATTTATCTAATGGTTTCCTTTATAAGCAGCACTTCTTCAGCACCCATTTTAAAATGAGTCCGTCCAAACGATTTTTTATATTTATATTTTATATATATATCATTCTAATCACATTCGCCTTACACTTTTATTTTTCCTGACAAACCCGTGGTGTACATCCAAACAAAAATGTTATCATTAACAGTTAACACACTTTTATATTTATTCAGTCAAAGGGCCTTTTAAAAGTTTAGGAACAATGCTTTTTAACCTTCACTCTGGAAACGCAGACAAGGTTGTGAGTCTACTCCTGGCCATTTCTCTGGTGAAAGGGTGGCTGGAGATCGAATCCTAGCTGAGTGTAATGAGATATTTTATTTGAATGTTTTGCCATTATATTCACGTGGTTTAATCTTTATGGATAGTAAGACGAAAAAAAGTCAACAGTGGTTTCAATCACCACTTTTGAAATGCATTGCTTTTATAATCTAGATATTCTAAAGTTTCTTGATGCAATATAGTAGTAAAACTAAGAATAATTTGGAGTTCACAGTTGGTGGTGTCCTAAGATGCGTTGAGCTCCAATAAAAAAGATTGTGTGTATTGTATCTCAAAAGGTCAATTTCCTCGTCAACATTGGTGTCCTTTGGCATGTACCAATTATATTGTACAATCACCGAACTAAAAGCATTTCTCCCTTGCAAGGCCGAGTGCTTCAACTAGTTTAATATAAACAGTACTAGAATTTAATGAGTAATACCACCATCATTGTACCCGACCATGAATATAGCAACGACCACCTTGTTTCCAGATACACAAACTAGGGCAAACCTAACGTCTTAGACAGCCTAGCCACTGGTGAACCTTATGAACTGGTTAAACATGCTATATTTAAAACATTGTTCTAGTAATGACCGAAAATCTATCTTTTTGAGAGTTGTCTGAATTTGTTCTGACATTTCAATAAAGGTACTCTAGTTCTACAAATAATAGGCATTTATGTTTCATAAGATTCTTTCTGTACAATGTCGTAACCAATACGATATTAATGAGAGGGTAAAGGTTACTAGTGTCCCAGTAAATTTATGAATATTAAATATTTTAATAAGCTAACTAGAGCTAAGTGCTGATGTTTAAATAATTTAATACAACACAATACTTCTCCTTTAAGGGCATACATGTTTTTTTTACAGTTATTTGTATTTCACTACTTTTAATTAAACTTTGTGACCAAAGGTACAAGAAAAATTGAAAAATTGATCAAATTTTTATATAAAGCTGCCAGACCCTCCACTCGCCACCTCCTTACCAAGAAGGATGGTATCAGTTATTTTAACGGTTACGTCTATTGTTGTATCTTACGTCTCAAAACTAATGACAAAGTTTTAAACTTGAATTTTTCTTGTCTGTATATAGTATTTACTGAAAATCCCACCATTTGCTTGTATTTATTAGCTCCTAGCCCTTGTTCATTTCCAGTGGCGGCTCGTGTAAATGCACTGTGGAACTGCAGCACCTCCTATTTACACTTGGTATTATCGATAACATTTAGTATAGTGAGTGCTATTATCTTTAATTCTCTCTTTATTTTTGTAATACAATATATATTCCTTAAGCTTAATGTCAGTACTACAGTAGCCATCCCTCAGTTTATGAAAAAGATACAATAATCTTTGAATGGAACTGTGCGCTTCACACTGCCAGCGACGTGGTGTTTGACTGTTGTGCACATGCGCACATAGGACGGGGGCGGGGAGTAAGGCGGGACTGCCAGGTAGAGAGAGCACTGTTGTTCTCGAAGTGCCGGCTCTGTCGTGATGGTGGAAGGAAGGTTTTTTTTTACTCAATGTGTGTTGTTTTTAAAAATAGTTTACCATATTCTTGAATGTGATAAAGTGTAGAAGAGTGTAGAGTTAAATTACTATTCTGCTTCCAGATATTAAATTTTTTTTTTTTTGTTCTTTTATTTAACAGAAAGACTTAATGCACTTGCAGTACTCAATGGAGAAAAATTTCCTCAATTGTCATCCAAAGAACAAGGAGAAAATTATTGATCTTTTTGCGCAAATTAAAACAGAAAGAATAGATTTTCTTTTTAAACGAATAGATCAAGCTTGAACTGTAACAATTTAAGTTAAAGTAGATAAAAAGTGTTTGTTTATTTTTGTTAATATTTTATCCAGTTCCTGAATACATTTCCTCTCACACAATTTTGAAACAAAGGCTAAACATTCTCTGGAGCAGCACTACCACTAATTCTAGCTACTAGCTGCCACTGCTCGTTTCACAACTTTCAAAAAATTATTTTATACATATCTAACAAATCAAGAAAGATGAGACCTCCCAGATTCGGTAATGTAAAGCTTATAACAAATAAAATAACCTGTGCGTGCAGGGACCCACTTTAGTGACCAGGTACTAATCTCCCAATAGACTAGACTGCCGATGATTGGGAGATCAAGGTTCCAATCTCGGTCGGGTGTACTGTTGCGGGTATTTTATAATGCTTTTCCACTTTCCCTCAACGCTATGTTGGCAACACTTCTTATAACTATAAACTTCCTATTACCTAAAACCACTGGCATAATTGGTTCATAATCATGTAATACGAACAGGTAGTAAGACGCAGTGCTTAAAGGAAAGTGCATAGGGTTCATACACATTGAATATGGCCAAATAACAAGAACTTTGCATTACACTTGAGCTAATTGTTTTGACAGAAATAGTGATTGTATATTAATACAGAATCATACACAACATTACTGGTACCAAGATATACTCGTACTTTATTATGTTGTAAGTTTACAAGTGATTTGGCCTGTCTCTCACATGCACAGTTTTGGATTTTACACGAAGATTCTCTCCTGTTGTTAATATAGTTGGCAGTGTGTTCAGGACTAGTTTGTTATACAGGGTGGGATAAAAACAATTAAACGAGCTCTGGTGAGGAAAGTGATGGACCACGTGCTGGGGTTTTTCTGACGTCCGGTGGCTACACCTGAGTGACAAAAAATGAAAAAAGTATTATGTTGTTTGCTTTTTGTTAGCTAATAAATGTTTACTTTTCAATTACAGTGTTAATTTTCAAGATACTAATCGTTTAATTGTTTCATACCCACCCACCCTGTTTAAACCACATACAATATGAAACAAATATTCCAAATTCCTGTTTTCATACAAATTGAGATAAATGTATGTGTTGAATCCACCATAATTGATCTGCCAGTTTGTAGTTTCAATTATCGGAAATTTTCATAAAAATGGCATAATCCATAGCGTCCATAAGATATTTCAGCTCTTTAAAGCATCGGGAGGTCTTATAAAGAACTCTTGATGGACAGACAACAAATATATATTTTATAATATGTTCAATGTTTTCTTTTTCAAAGGTTTCATACATTTATAATGATTTATTTAATTTTTGAGCTAGAGAAAGCTTTGATTTTAATTTAAAAAAAAAAAACAAAAAAAAACATTACCTTAAAGTAAAAATAGATTAGTAGGAAAATTTTTTTTTTAAATGCTACTCGTCATATCGACCAGCGATAGTAATTTTAGTTAGGTGGTAAGCCACCATGCTTATACTGTAAAAACATATTTCTAAAAAATCCTACCAATGAAACCAAAATCTTGCTACTTATTTTATCCTTGAATCCTCCATCCTCTTATACTTAAAAAAATCCACGTTTGAGTTATATTATATTTCAGAGTATGACAAACTCAAGATAGCTTCTTATTGGAACACAAACGAAGGATAAAACATGAAAGATGTTCTAAGGGAAGCTTGAATATTTTATTAAAGTTCGTACAAGGGAATTCCTTTGGCGTTCTTCATTATTATATCATTAATTAGCGGAAACTTAATTGTTCCCTAGCACGATGAATAGAGTTGATTTTTGAATTACTAGAGCAAAACAGCAGTGTTCTTAATGAAATAACATTTTTCCCCTCGGATAAAATCATAGCTTTTCTTTGAGAGAATTAGCTCTGGTATTTTCTGCAAAGCTAGAATGAGGCACAACCAACATAAGGTAACATTTATATAACTTTTTTTTAAATTAATCTTCTTTTTTAATATGTTAATTAAAAACAAGATGACGCTTCACATGGGTTACATCAGGCATTTTCATGTCCATTATTTATATTTGAAAATGCAATATGAAATTCTGTTTCAACTTCAACTAGTTTAATTACTATGTGAGAAAGTTTCAACTAAAAACGTCATATTTTTACCAAATCCTACTACCATTTTGGGCAATCAAAATTTAAATACACTAATGTGGTCACTATTATGATGTTTGGATGTAAAGCAAATGCACCGATATCTGGATAGCAAATAAATATTCGCATATATTTTAACATAATCACTTGAACACACATTTACTCACGTTATACTCTTTTTTTTTTGTAAAGTTGGACACTTTGAACCTTCTTTTTGTTCCATTCTGCTGATATACATTATATTTTATTTTTGTAGCACCACGTCTTACTACACGTTTGCGTTATACGATTGTGTACTAACTATGTTAATGGTTTTAGGAATGAGAAAGCCTTTTATTTGAAAACAGCCGCAGTTGCGTGGAAGGAGGGTGGAAAAACATTTGAAAAAACTACCCTCAGTACGCCCGACAGAAATTCATACTTTGATCTCCATGTTATCAGCAAGCCCGTATAGTCTATTACGGGAGTATCGCCTTAGACCATGTGGTCATCGAGAGGGTCTCATAGCGCGCATCACATCAAAAACCACTGTTTTAATCGTGATACCATTGGATGGAATGTGTCACAAATTTTAAATACTTACTAGAGATATTTTCATATACACATACAGCCAGCCAGATATGTGTTATTCAGTTTTAGTTCTCTACAGATTGTTTCGGTATTAAAGAATAAATACAGTGACTCTTTTATCAAAATATACACCTGCTTCGGTGGTCGAATGGTCTAAGGCAAAGCTTCTAAAAGTGGGGTCCCTGAGGCTCATCCAGGGGGTCCACGAGCTCGTCCAGGGAGTCCGTAACAAACATTTATATTTATTGTAAATCATTATAAATTTTTAAATAAAATGTCAAATCGTTGGTATTCACGAAAGATAATGGAGATGCCTTCCCATATTAAATTCTGGCGAGAAAGTGAGGGTGAAAAGTGAGGGGTTGGCAGCACCCTTTGTAATGATATGGATTTTTCCTGTCTTTTTAATATTCGCGATCATATTTTAAAGTAAATATAATAATATTTCTTCT
>CABFOV010005058.1:0-28612 GCA_902141375.1 Timema poppense
ATAAAATATATATTGTTATATAAACATATCGGGAAGTGAAAAACATTGCATTTCACCAAAGATCATATATAAAATATATATTGTTATATAAACATATCGGAAAGTGAAAAACATTGCATTTCACCAAAGAGCATACCATAAATTAATTAATATAGATATACTTTTACATAAATATGCGTGAAACGCTAACAAGTAGTAAGATGCATTGAAAAAAAAAAGTAGTTCATAGAAAGTTGATGGTTTTAAAATATTTTGTCTCTATGTAATCATCTCATCAAGTATATACCGAGGGGAAATCTCCTCCTTAATAATGTCAATTCTTGCGTGAGCCACTAATTAAGCGGCGTATAACAGATTCATCGCACTCCAAGCATGGAGGTATTTTCTAATTAAGAGACAAGCTCTTGATTACTTTTAACAATCTTTAGCTACCGAAACTTTGTTCTGGATAGAGATTCAAACACGATTTGGATTTCGAGAAGAAGAAAAAAAAAATCCAACAATATTTTGATTTTTTTTAGGATTATATTTTACAAAGAATCTAAACAAAGTTTATATTTTTAGTAAAATAATCTTTCCTAGATGTCTGCCTACCGGAGCTCTAAGGTGCTTTGAAGGGGATCAGAAATATCTCGCTAGGGTGCTGGCATTCAATTACGTAAGGCTTCCCCCCCCCCACCCCCCCGTCGTTTTTGACCCTTCCCTTGATTTATTNTTTTTGACCCTTCCCTTGATTTATTTTCTGACATAGTTTTTTTTTAAGATTGTGTTTCACTATTAAAAAATGGATAGAAAATATTACGTGGCATGGATTCTGACCCTTTTCTGAAACCTCCCTTGTAAGAAACTTAAGAAAATACTGAAATACCCCACCCCAAAAACACCTTAAGTAATTTAAGGACAGGCCCTTATTTAAGAAGTGGTTGGTTATTTCAAAATAGGTTTAATGCAAAAATTGAAGCAAATGGTACCAATATGTTTTATATAATTTAAAACCTTGGACTTACATTTTTAAGTTTTATATAAAAAAAAGGGGGAGAAATGAATTCGTTATAGACGAGGTTTCACCCGAATTGTCGCAGTTCTGAGTACAGAATAAGTAATTTAGGATTTATTATAATAAGTTTGAAGCAGAACTGTCATCCCCTTAGAAAAAATAGCAGAGTGCGAGGATATTTCCCTTCAAATAGGTGTGACCATTTAGTTGAGGATGTAAGGTACGCTAGAAAACGACAGTGTTTTTTGCAGTTTTTATTGCAAAATATTTTATGATCACAATAAATCAAATATTGCTTCAGTACAAAGATAAAGTTTAACTTTATCAACATTCTGACCTCAACAGTTGTTGAGTATATCTCAAGATTGTCCTGGAATTTAATGACCACTTTTTCTCTTCATTTAAATTTTTTTTTTATCTAATGCTGCTATGCTCATGACAGATATTCAACAACTATTGATATCACCATGTTTTGAAAATTAAAACTCTATGTGTGTATAGAATAAATATTTGATTTGTTTTGACAAAAAAAAAAGGTCTTGCTATACAAACTGAAAAAAAAACCACTGGCTTTTATCTCGCGTCCTCTACACTCGTTCATCATAGCAGGCCCAACTCGACTCCCGGCTCACGCGAGGTATTATGGGAGTAAAAGGGAAAAGAAAATACCTACGATATGCAAGAAATGTGTACAGTACATTCGTATTTGAATGATTACTCGAAATTTCCCGCGGTGACGATGGGGGACAAAGCGACAAAGTTTCTTGTTAATAACTACAGTATGTCCCTGTTATGACAGAATGGAGATTTGTGGACAATGCTTAGCTGTGAAGACATTCTAAAATGGTCAAAAACCAGCCTTTTCAATGCAGTTTTTATCCAAATATAATTTAATATTTCAACAATGTTCAGTATTAGGAACTTCTATTAACTCTTTATGTCCATTAATGTTTAGTCAGAAATGATCCACGAGCAATAGTGTTGGTGTAAACTTACTATTTCTAGCCGACTATCACAGAGTTGATTGGCATGCGATACACGCTCTTAATAGACAGATGCTTACTTATCGATAAGAACAGAAGTTTTTCCTATTTTGATGAATACCCAAATGACTAATCGAGGACATAATAAATAGCTTATTCAATAATATATCAAAAGAGCACTAAATGACCTATCGAACAGCGGAAAATATACTTACACTGTTGTGCTGCGCGCTTCATCAGCTACCGAGGCTCATAACCATAAACACTCGTCAACTATGAGGTTTAGGAGTACTGGGTCTTGGTTAAAGGGTAGTTTAGAAGTATTTACCCCAAACGACATAACTCATTATCCAAGTATTCTACCAAATTTACGTTCTAAGCATTACTTTTTTTTCCCCCTTGCTTTTCTGAGACATTCTATTTTATCCACAAAACTTAAGTGATTCTAAAAAATAAAAAACTTCTCCTAGGAGTAAATTCACCATTAAAAAAATGGAAAATCGAAGTTTCTAGAATGATTATTTTATCCTATGTCATGAATTAAACACAGAACCATTAACTTTGTAGGCGGAAGCGCTACCGAATGAATTAAGGTTTGTTTTTAGAACCGCGTTTTACTACCTGTTCAAATTATACCCAAATGTACCATTTGCGTTTATATATTAGGTATGGGGGAAGGTTGAATTCAGAGAAAGTGTACCCGCATATTCGGAAAGGGAAAGTGAAAAAAAAATTAGGAAAAAAACCACCCTCAGTACATTCGACCGGTAATCGAACCCCGATTTCCCTGTTTACGGCAGTTCGAGAGCGACAGACAGAAGACATAGAAACCAATAAACTGAGGGAAAGACAGAATGACAGACACAGAAAGAGACAGAAGGACAAACAGAGAGACAGACCCAGCGTATTAAACACGCTTGATGAATATCCATGCAATTTTTTTAGTTTTGTAACCCACTTCGGTGACCACATGGTCTAAAGCGTCAATTTCGCAGTAGACTAGATTATAGGAGAGATCGAGGATCGAATCTCGATCGGGTGTTCTTAGGGTGTTTTTTGTTTTGTTTTTCCAAAATGGTTTTCCACTCTACTGCTATGCAAATCAGGGCACACCTACCTCTAAATATAACCTTAATCATCCCTAAAACCATTAATGTAACTAGTACATAAGTGAACGAACCTGTTGTCAGACGTGGTGCTAAATATATATTAACATCGCAAAATAGTTGGTCTCATCCATGGTCACCATCATCCAGTTGTGCTTAAGGACCTATGAAAGAACGCGATTCATATCCTGACGGGTGTTTGAATTATTGTAAAATTTCCGTGGTGCAGTATAGGGGAGGCCGGGGGGGTTAAGGGGGTAGGGGAGTGTATTACTGTATCCTAGGCGCGAACCCTCAACCTCATTTGTTTGATTTTATATAAACCCCTTTAAAAATAGCAATAATTTGAACTGTTTAGCATGAGTAATATGTCTGAAGTTTTTATTTTTGACGGGTGGGTTCCCCCACCCCCTACCCCTACGCCACAGTTACCACCGAATACACCCCTCGTTTCACATATTCATTGGGATTCTAGCTCTCCCAGGGGAAATCATTAAATATAGGCCAACCGCGGAGTTATTAAAATTTATGATGGAACTTCATTACGCGGCGTTCTCTATACTGATATGTTTACCAAAAATAGCCACTGTAGATATTCCCTCTAACAGAAATAATAGAGATATTAAATTTAAAAACACACAAAACAGTTTTGTTTTAATGAAAAAATAAAAGTTTGATCGGTTCAGTTAAAATCTAATTTAATGATCGTAAATAGTAAATAGGTATCCTATTCAATCAGAACGTATCAATTTTAAAATGGATACTTAGTTTTCATTATACGATGGACAATTAAATAGCTTAATTTAAATGAGTTTCAGAATTTAAAAAAAAACTATTAGTATCATTGCACTAAAATATATTAATGTCACCATGGGTAAAAGTTAAACAAAGCTTTGTTAATAATTTATAATATTAGATTTTTATTTAATTACCATCGATGAAATCCCCGTGTTAATTTTTATAATCGCTTGTTTCTGCCTGTTAGTTCAGAACAAAGTACTATGCTGGTGCTGTAAAATAATAACTGTCGCAATATAAGCACGTATGAACCAATATTAAAATAAAATGATGGTAAAATTATAAATTCATGACAAAAGGCATGGAATATGTTGTATGCCATTTAGCGTCGTATTTTGTTTGTATTTATTTGTTCTATCATGAGATTTTTTTTAAAAGGCTATATTTTACTTAAACTATTTATTGCTGTCAATTAATTAGATTATTAGAAAAATAAAAATGTTGAGAGAATTAATTAAAATATAGAAATTGAATGGTTACATGTATGCGTATATATATATATATATACAGTTATTTTGTGTGTGTTTATACATGTACAGTATTTGTATGTACAGTAGTCCCATGGCTTCTTTGGTGCTGGCTGACAGCTCACATCTGACTTATGACAGTCAACATTTAGGTATATACCTAAATTTTGACTGTCAGAAGTGACAGCTGCTAAACACATGTTTTTGCAGATCATATGATTCGGCGTAGGGATACATAATTTGGTCTGGTAACTTTTTAAAGCTGTCAGTCAGCACCAAAAAAATCATGGGGCTACTGTATGTGTATATATATATATATTTATATATATATTGCATATAAAAACATGTATTTATATAAAAAAGTCAGCAATCAGAGTTATTATTATTATTAAGTTTGAGGGGGAACCCTTGTTAGGCCAACAAGAAGTCATTTTTGTTAGGGTGGTACTAAAGAGGAAAGAGGACTGCACCGGCATTCTTTTGATGGAAAAATTAACGAGATATTCACTTTAGTTATAGTTATAAGCATTTTGATAACTACAATGGGGTGTGGGTACACAACTTGTGAATGTGGGGAATACTCAAGCCTCCACCGTGGTTAGGATCCCACGTTAAACTGTAGGTCTTCAATTTCATCTCACAATCACCCTACCACTACACATTAGCGTAAGTGCGTATAACCCGAACGGGTAGTAAGACTCTGTGCTGATAATAATACATTGGGGTAGGGAATCGGAAGGTAGAATTTTAGAGGAAGTTTATCCGTATTTGCATAAATAGAGAGAGTGGGAAAATCCATTAAGGAAATAAACTCACACAATACTCAAACCCGGACACCTCTTATCACAAGAAAACCGGACCAGATGAGCTTTAAATACAGTTCATGCGCCCAACTAAGTTCTCCAAGGCTTTTTGTTTTTTTTAGCACTGCGTGTTATTATCTGTTCAGTCTATATACATGTAGACTAATGAGGTAAAAATGAGGAAGGTTGAATTTAGAGTAAATTTAGCCACATTTGTGGGGAAGAAGAGTTAAAAAAAATATTAAGGAAAATTTACACCCGATCAAGATTTGAACCCCGAACTCCCTATCATAAGCAGTCTAGTCTACTGAGAGATTAGCGCGTTAGACCATGCGTCCACCGAAGGAAGTTATATTGGTAAAGCTAGGGGAAAATATGTGTGTAGAGTTACCGCTTATTTTGATTCTAGGTCACTCGTCAATTTTAATTTTTTCAAACTTAAGGTGACACAATAAAACTATAAGTTTATTTCCGGTCGACTAGGGCACCCGGCTAACAAAAGGAGTTTACCTTGAGTTAAACTGTAATAATTTGTAAATTCTGCTCCGTCGGGCAGAATTTACAAATTAATGACAGATTAACTCAAAGTAAACTCCTTTTGTTAGCCGGGTGCCCCAGTCGACCGGAAATAAACTTGTAGTTTCAAAAAATAATACTGACTATTCATGAAGAGCTAACTGCGGAATTTTCCGGTAAGTGCTTCGTTGGCGTGTTAAGTTTAAACCATGATTCCAAGATGGCTAATCCATTTTCACAAATTAACAACCACACGCTTCTAGTCAAATAAGGGTTACTAATGAGTGTATTTCCCTCTGTCAGCCACCCTACCCCCCCAACCCTACCCTCCCACACACAAAATGTATATATATAACTTCAATCAATTACATTCGACAGTTATTTCCAGAGCTATACCAAACAAATTTACATCATTTAACACAAAATTAAAGTTTCTACACCAAGGATGCACCTAAATATTTCAAATTTTAAAACAACATTAAAAAGGGAAGTTGCAGCTACAGATCCATTGCAATCTATTTGAACAGAAATTTATTTAGTTCTACTTAATCTGTCTTTATTTTCTTATTAAAAAAAATCATTTACTTCGAGGCTTATCATACCAAGGTTTACAAAGTTCGGTATCGAAGCCTCAATATATGTAAGTTATGTTAAGATTCATCCATATGCCATGTAACGTTTTTCTCTTACCTATTTTTGACTCACTCACTCACTCACATTTAATACTACTCAGAATTAATTTTAAATTTTGAATACAAATGATTTAAAAGAATTTGATAACAAATCTTTAAAATTTTTTATCTATGAATAATCATACTAGCCCCTTCGGTGGCCGCGTGGTCTAATGGCCGACTCTCACAGTAGACTAGACTGCCGAAGACGGGGAGATCGGGGTTCGATCCCGTTTGGGGTACATTGTAGGTGGTTTTTTCCTTAAATGGTTTTCCACTCTACCTCCATGCAAATGCGGATGCACTTCATAAACCTCCCTAATCCATAACACATTAATGTAATTAGTACATATGCGTATTACCGTAACGAATAATAAGAATCGGTTCTAAAAAAAAATCTAATTTCTTTTTCAGAATAAAAATGTAAGTTAGTATAATGGCTGTGTTACGTAACGCTGTGACAATGTAGACACTTAGTGTTCTCCCCCCTCCCCCCCCTTAAAAACAGCTTTACGTGACCCCTTTAGTCGGCATTTATGACAGGGTTTCTGAGGTAATCAAAAGACGATTGCAGTTATAAGAAAATGTTTTTAAATGTTGGTTTGCACTAGAAAACAAACAAACGGAACACTTCTGAATGGTGATGAACTTTATCACAAACCGTGTGATTTGGACATGATATAAAGATGACTTAGGCGGTTGTTCACCTCTCTATCAAATACGCAAAGTGAAATATTCCCTGTTGGTTGGATATAACATTTCATGAATAGTTACTTTTAATTTACTTTTTTTTTACCACTCAATAATTAATTAGTACCCGCATTGTTGGTAAAATGGACTAAGGCGTCAAGCTCGTCTTGTCTAGCTTACCGATGACGTGGAGGTCAGGGTTTGAGTTCCAGCCGCGTGTACTTAGACGGTTTTTTTTTATGGTTTCACATTTAACCCCCACGCAAATGGTGATAGTTTATCTTTAAATTATATTTATCTCGTCCCTACCACAATAGTAAAATCATTCACTCCGCCGACCGCATAGTCTACCCTAAGGCTCGCAATAAATACACTGGACTGCCAATGACGAGAATATAATATTAATATTTAGCACCGCGTCTTACTACCCGTTCGGATTATACGCTTTAAGTACTAATTACGCTAATGGATTAGGAATTGTGAAGGTTTAATCAGAGGAAGTGAACCCTCATTTGCGTGAAGGGAGAGTGGAAAACCATTTAGGAAAAACCACCCCAGTTCACCCGACCGAGGTTCGAACCTCGATTTCCCCGTCCTCAGCGGTAGAGCTCAACACGACAAGCGCGTTAGCCAACTACGCCACCGAGGCGGGTCAATGACGAGAAGATCCGTGGTTCAATCCCAGGCGGATGTACTGAGGGTGCCTTTCTCTGGAAGGTTTTTTCCACTCTCGCTCTACACGGATGCTGGTATAATTCCTCTAAACTCGACCTATATCAGAGTAGTTGGAAAATATGCGTATTGCCTAAATGGGTATTGGGACGCTGTGACAAAAAAAAAAGTATTTACGTTTCGCATCTCATGCTAAATATAAAGAATAATTTTAGCAGAAAATGAAATATTAAAAAATTATTACTGATTAATTTTGAAAACATATACCACCCAGAACCAAACCGGTGTCATTCTAGACTTGTTATTGACCACTACCGGACTTGCCTTCTCAAGGGGTATAACCTTGAAGTATATCTACCACTGATTTTCCTGACAGTGTAGTATTGGTTGCTATAATAGGATTCTTGTGTAAAGGACCGTATTGGACAGTTAAACATGTTACTAAAACTAATACATTATAGGCCTATTCATACGTCAAGTTACATAGACTTCAGCTGTCACGTTTAATCAATACCTATACAATTTTCACAAAATACTGTCGACCTCTTTGGTCTAGGGATAAAGCTCTCGCCTTAGGATCCGATGTTTGTGGGTTCAAACCCAGTTGAGGTCGACGGAGCTTTCTTGAGCGATAAAAACCCGTGGCACAACTTTCTTCGGAGGGGAAATAAAGCCGTAGTTGGTCACATGTCTATTGTGGCGTGTAAGATAACCCTGGAAGGTATTTGAAATACCTTTCCCGGGAAAGCAAGGGGGGGGGGAGAATAGTAGTCCCTTTAGCGCTCGCTCATAGAAATTCACTAAGCACATATTCTTAAGGGTGGTTTGAGCACTGCTACCTTGCTGTATAATTTCTCTCCCGAGGTATATTGGTAAATGCTAGCCTAACCTAATCTAGCATAACCTAAAGTTGGTTCCCCCCTCTCACTAAGAATTAATTTTACCTCGGTCATACTGTACGGAGTAATAGCTAACGTTCAGCTGGATGACATGTCGTCTCCACTATCCACATACCAACGCGGTGGCGGTGGCGGGCACGGTGGCGGTCTGATCTAACCTGTGCACACATACACCCGGACGGACAGGCGGGCAACATTGCGGCCTACTTATTTTCATAGCGCTGATTTCTTCCATATTCATAAAAGCACAGTGCTTACTCTCCAAATTGCATACAAAAAAATAATATAAATGTATTAAGACTTTTTTTTTAAAACACATGGTAATTTTCCCGTCCCCGACAATTTTTGTTCGGTGGATAGGGGGAACGACATGCAATACGGGACAGAATACAACAAACAACCCGCGCCTGGCTGCAAGGAAAACCGCAACTTTAATTATTTATTATTAATTCGAATGTGTGAAGATACATCCACCGGGGTTCGATCCTCGGTCCCGACAAAGATTTATCTGATTGCTCAAACCCTTCCTTCACCTCTGACAAGACGTGTATTAATCACAACTTGTGAATGTGGGGAATGCCAGGCCTCCCCCGTGGTTCGGATTCCACGTTAAGCTGTAGGTCCTCCATTTCATCTCCCAAACACCAAACCATTACACATTAGCGTAAGTGCGTATAACCCGAACGGGTACAAAACTATAGTGCTATTATTACTAATAATAATGATGATAATACATCCACTAGAAAAAATAAAAGGTCTCGGAGCACGCCCAAGAAATGAAAGAGGTGTTTGTTCCGTGTGTTTGGTGTTTGCATACCCGCTACCTCCCTCTAACCCCTTTCCCTCGTGAGTGGAATTGTCACCGCACGAAACTTGACGCTATTACCTGCTTTTGTCACGGATGTCACGATACTATGTCACGCCAGCATATCAATCACTGAACAGCAGAGTAAGAGATGCGCCACTTTAATTTGGTGTAAAACGGCGCGGACATTTCACGGCTTGCGGTAAACAAATTGTCACGGGACGATACTCAGAGGAACCTCGCCTGCCAGTTCGTTGGGGGTCACAGGAAGAGGAGGAGGGAGGGGAAATGTCCTATACAGTCAGTTTACTGAGTGAGAGGTTATAAATCTACTGATTTAAGTTTAAAATAATACATTAGTACTCACTGCGGTGGCCGCGTGCTCTAACGCGCTACTCTCGCAGTAGACTAGACTGCCGATGATGAGGTCGTCTCTCGAATCTAGTCGGGCGTACTGAGGGTGGATTTTCCTAAATGGTTTTCCACTCTCCCTCTACGCCATTGTGGGCGCACTTCCTATAAATTCAACCTTCCTCATCCACGACACATTAACGTAATTAGTACATAAGCGTAAAACCCAGATGGGTATTAAGACGTGGTGCTAAAAAAAAGTAACTTTAGTAAAAGACCTAGATATAATTTTCATTTATATAATATTCATCAAAAATATTATTAAATGGTAATATTAATGTTGACATGTTTTATCTATAACATTATTTCAACAAAAATCGAGATAATTTCGCTCGATAATTTATCTAAGTCTATACTGTATCTGCCTGCTGATTTAAGGGTCCTTGTTTCAATTTACCGGAGTAAGTAAACAAAAGGTAAATAATTAAATTGAGTAACGGATTTTTTTCCCCCCTTGAATATTCAGGTAAATTTTATAGCAGCCAGCACACGTGCTCCCGGCTGGGTTTGAACCTACGATCATCGGGGGTCTCCTTACCCCAAGATCACAGAGGTTGACTAATATCATAACTTTGATGATGGAGTCGTATCGGTTGAAATTACGTTCACATACGTTGTTTTATTGTGAACGGTCTCTGTTTAAGCAGAAAACAAGATTGAGATTGCGCGTCCGACAAGCGTGTGCGACTGGTTGCTGACTAGGAATTTCAAGGGGGCGATTTTTATTGTAGTTTATCCATTCAATAGATTTCCTTCTATTTAAAAAAAAATTAAGTTCACCTTCTTCATCCTGAATATTTAAATTATCGTAAGCAGAGGATAGCCCAGATGGGCAACAGAGGCGCGTATCACTGAAGGCAAATAAAGAGAGAGAGAGGGGGGAAACACTTTTTTTTTTGGTCATTACGAAGAGAAAGGCAGGATTTTTTTTCCCCAAGCGTTGTGAATCGTCTTGGGTTTGAACAAAACTTTTTTTTTTCCCGCGTTTTATGTGTTTAATTTGTCATACATACAACTCGTTGGTAAACTTACGTGAAAAGTGACGTCAGTGTTTAATTGAACAAGGCGGTGAAGAAGAGGGTATCCTTTTTTTCTTCTCTCTCAAGGACATCATACCGGTTACGAGTTTTATTAATATTGTTATTATTTTTAATGTTCTTTAAGAGCCCGTTTCAACCCACGGATAACATAAGATTTAGGTGAGTAATACACTTCGAACCAAACGTCATATCGTAGTGCGTTTCCTAAGTTTATTTAAGAAAAAAATGAAATCGAAATGAGTGAAACTGTTCAACTGTATTTAAATAAATATTTTAAAATTAAAAATAAATATTAAACTGATCCATATTTTGCTGTTATCAAATGAAGAATCCATAAAAACCGCACTTAGATAGTTCGAGTGGAAACTTGTATCTAATTTCCCGGTTAATCAGCCGTGAGATGTGCTCGTAATCCAAGTGTGGGCTATTAGCGATCCAGCTTGTGAAGAACTACTACTTATTCGCACTCCTTCTGTATTTATACTTTGGCCACGGTGGGATTTGATCCACAATCTCTCAAAAGCGGCTAGGTAATGCTCGCAGGTACAATGCCTCAACGATCTTGTCCAAAACTGAGACCCCAGTTTTTAATATGTGCCCGGTTGATTGGTTCCTTGACTCTAGCCCCAATTGTTTATAGAGCCTCTGGATGTTACTGGATGCGTCAAGTCGGTTTATGAAAACGAATGTTTCTGGGTTCAAACCAAGTAGTCGCGGTCACTAAAAACTTATGATGAACATCTATTTTACTATTAGGTGTTCTGTCTTACGACAGGTCCATTCCGTTTTTCTGAACATAGACCGCCATTGCGCTATTTACTCTGCCTCCTTCATCTCTCGAATTTTATTCTTTCCTTCAAGTCATCCAATATTTGAATTCCCCTCCACTCCTTCCTAAGCTCCTCTTTCCCTCAACCTTTCCTTCTATGACGTCATGCAGAAGACAGTTCCTCCTAAGGATGTGTCCGACCCAGTTTGCTTTGTACCGAAGAATCAAATCCAAAATGGTTCTCTGCCCCCACCCCCCACTCCTCCGAATCTTCTTAGGACCTCTTAATTTATTACATTCTATATAAATAAAATAAAACTAGTCTTTTTTCTGTGTTTTAAAGAACGCGTTTCAAAATCAAATCTTCTACTATCTACAAATTAATATGTGGTTTTAAAAAATGTTCATAAACATATCAGGACATGGCTTACAGACTAAATTAATTGAGGACAACCTAAGCCCACTTTCTTCTAAACATTAGCTTACTTCAGTGATCGTTATTGCAATATAATGGACTGCCGTTGACGGGGGAAATTGGGGTTCTAATCCCGGTGTGGGGTACTGGGAGTGAGTTTCCCTAAATAGTGTCCCACTATTCCTCAACGCAAATGCGGGTACATTTCCTATGCATTCTACTTTACTCAGACTTACTCCATTGGCATAATCATACATGCGTTAACCCTAGTGGTTAATTAGTTTAGATTTAAATAAATATTTAAAAAATACACAACCCTGCTCCTAATTTATATTACCAATCTAATAAGATGAATCCACATCAAATACTAGTTTAAACGTTTTAAAAGGGGATTGAACCCATGTCCTTAGATCAACAGTCTGTATCCGAACAAATGGGACACAGAGACCGGCTCTAGCCAAATTCACCGATAAAGTTACTGCGTCTGACAACTCTGACGGTGACGTCATTCCTACTTCTACCAATTGTTCCCCCCTTACCCCCTCCCTAAAAAAACACACACATCAAATACACTTTTCCTTAGTACAGTCGTGTGCGCACTCCATTCCTAGCTTCTTCTTATTTATTTTTTAACAAAGTTGGCAATAGCTGTCAGAAACAAAATCTACCACGGAGCTTTTCTCTCTCTGTGCAGCGTAAATATGGGAGAAAATCCCAAACCTGGGGATATATTTCATTGAGTAAAACAATTTTTTTTTTTGACGAGGGAGAAAGTGTTTGGGTCTTAAGGAAGAATGTTGTTTGTATCTAGAAACGAAACTTCTGTCTTGAACAGGTTTTTGAGATATTTCTTTTATTCATTTATGTTGGTATATGTTTTTTTTCTCTCTCGAGATATAAAAGTGCGAGCAGAGAAAAAAAAAAAAACAAGACTGAAAGCGAGAGGTCAAGTGAATTCCAAACGAGTTCAATGTCGTTCGTATACGTTTTGTGCCTTAAATGGGGGGTAACTTTTTTTTAATTTCTATTAAGACTTGTTTTGTAAGCTCTAGATCTCTTGACGAGTTGCCAATAAGTGTATATTAGTTGGCTTTATTAGGCTACATACTCTCAATAGGACTCATTAGCTTATTTAATAATACTCTTTCCAGTCGTGTTTCGCGTCTTGCTACCGCTCCGAGCTAGCGGCATATTTACACTTGATTGGGTAGATACAGTAGCCCCATGGTTTCTTTGGTGCTCACTGACATCTCACAGCTGACTTCTGACAGATTTGAAAAGTTACCAGACCAAATTATGTATCCCTACGCCGAACCATGTGATCTGCAAAAACATGTGTTTAGCGGCTGTAACTTCTGACAGTAAAAATTTAGGTATATACCTAAATGTTGATTGTCAGAAGTCAGCTGTGAGCTGTCAGTCAGCACCAAAGAAGCCATGGGGCTACTGTAGATATCAAGAAAGAATAAAATAGCCGAAGCTATTATTTATTCCTTTAAAATATAAATAATAGCTTTGGATATTTGATTCTTAAATATGCGATCCCTTAGAATTATAATAATTGTACAAATGGCAGCAATAAGCCAACTACCAAGTCGAAGGTGGCTGCGTCATCTGATAGCTCGTGATCTTAATAAAATCACAACTTTGTAACCGACGATTTCCGCACGTCCATCATGGACTCTGCCTTAAAATATGAGTGAAGAATGACCATGGGCACGGGACGAATCCTGGACAGCTCAGTGGTAAGAGCATTGGCGTACTGAGCCTAATATCTCGGGTTAAATTTTCGTGTCCAGGTGTCATTTGTCAATTTTCAGAATAAGATATCAAGAAGTTAGGGAATGTGAGGAAAAGGCAGTGTTTTTGAAATTTTCTTATAGCAATTTTTTTTTTTGTTCTTAAATAAATCAAATATTTCTTCAGTGGAAACATAGTTTGATTTTCCTCACTAGGTGATCTCAACCGTTCTTGAGCATCTGTCGGGGGTATTTTGGAATCTAATGACAACTTTTTTTTCTTCATTTAAGTTTTTCGTATACTTCAGCTATGCTCATGACGGACACTCATCAACCACCATATGGAAAAAAAATAGGCTATGTTTTTATTGAAGCAAAATTTATTTTTGCAAAAAAAAAAAAAGTGTTGCTATAAATGCTTTTGTTTATACTTCAATTCACCATTTTTGAGGATTCCCGACCGGGATTCGAACCTCAACTTTTCCGTCATCGACAAACATGAAATTATGAAGAGGATTAAAAAAACCCACAACTACAATCGATAAAGGAGAATCATTGCACTCGGCTGAGATTTGAACGTCAACCTCTTGTTAAGGGTGATCAAGCTTAGACCTCCATTAGTTTCGAAACATCTCTAAAATTGTTTAGAACAAAATTTCATGGTGACCACCATAAAAATAATCCACTTGAAATTTGAAGACGCCGGCATAAAATGTGTATATTTTTGTTGGTGAACATTATATAGTCTCTTGTAAAATATAATCCACTTAAAAATTATAAAAAAATAATGTTTTTTATTTGAGTTTTAGATATTTTTTATTTGTTGATTAATATTTTATGATACAATAAAAAAAATCCCCTTTGGAAGTGTCCCCGTCTTTTTTCTTTATTTATTTTCTGCTGCTTGAATGAGCAAGACAGGGCGAGGGGGGGAGGGGGGGGTATTGGCTCAGTGAATGACCTTGCTGCGAGATTTCTGAATCTCCATTTAAGGGAAGAAAATTAAACCATACTGATAGAAAGTTAATATGGACGAAGACTTGCATTAGTTTAGTAAAATAAGACAATACATGATATTAAAACCAATAGTACTTTAAACATATCAATACCTAATTGACTATGCCAAAATAGCATTGCCTATATTATCTGTCACTAGGTCCGTTGTCAAATTCAAAGTGAGTTATACTAAAACACCCTATCAGAAGTTTCCTATTTTTAGTTCCAGAAACTTCATTTTCTTTCCTTGTCCGAGGTCATTCTTAGTGTTCCCGGTCCCGGTCTATATTTTACTTCTACAGTAGCCCCATGGCTTCTTTGGTGCTGACTAACAGTTCACAGCTGACTTCTGACAGACAACATTTAGGTACATACCTAAATTTTGACTGTTAGAAGTGACAACTGGTAAACACATGTTTTTGCAGATCATCTGGTTCAGCGTAGTGATACGTAATTTGGTCTGGTAACTTTTTAAAGCTGTCAGTCAGCACCAAAGAAGCCATGGGGCATACTACCTTCTACTTTGCCTTCAATGACAGGGGTTCCCGAACCATATAGACCAAAGGAACTATTGCACCAGAAAAAAAAATCTATTCTGGATCCCTTATAAAAAAAAGTACAGTACTACTATGAACATTCAATAAAGACAGTTAAATTTTACAAGTTTAAAAGTGTAAAATAAACGGAAAACAGCACATTTTCTAGCTGCGCCTTTGTCAGATATTCTTTAATAAGTTAGTTTTGAAGAAAAAAAAAATGTCAATCCTAATTACGGATGCTATTTTATATTGTGAAAAACAAAATATAGAATATTATAAAACTGCCTCACGAATCCTGAGGTAACTATATGGCGCAACCCAAGGTCTCCGTGGAGTACGCTGTTCGATGACATCACTCAATAAGCTATTTATTTTCATAATGTTACCCACCCAGTCAGTCCTTTCCTCGCAGGATTACCTACAGATTAGTCGCCGAACTTCAACAGTCACCCGATTTGTTCACTTTATCCTATTTATCTTGCTTTATCACCATATCTCTAAGATTTCCAAATTTTTAATACTAATATAATATTTGGCACCGCGTCTTACTACCTTTAAGTACTAATAACGCTAATGGATTAGGAATTGGGAGGGTTTAATAAGAGGAAGTGAACCCGCATTTGCGTGGAGGGAAAGCGGAAAACTGTTTAGGGAAAACCACCCCCAGTTCACCCGACCGAGATTCGAACCTCGATCTCCCCGTCCTCAGCAGTCAAGTTTAACACAACTAGCGCTTTAGCCAACTACGCCACCGAGGCGGGTATTTCCAAATTCTTTAGTAAAATAAAATCTATGTCACCGACCACGGCGACGCTTTATCATTGTTATTAAAACCATCTTAGTTATTTATTGTTAATCACACCTTTCATTTAATAAACTAGAAAAGGTACAATAAATGGCCGGATAGTAATTGTTTATAATGTTCATAGCTTAGTCTTAGTTTAGTATAGTTTTTTATCTCTCTCTTTCTTAAGATTCACTATACACTTGTATGAATGACCAAAAAAATATTAACACTTTGATTTTCTGTTTTTTTTACAGGTAAGCTATGATTTACTTCCTTTGGTTTTTGGAAAAAGTGATATGAGTGGACTTAAACAGGTACGTACGTGTTTAAACATTTATGGCTTAAAATTTACGTAGTGTTGATTTATTTCGTATTAATTTCAACTTTGAATATGTATTTTTTATTTTTTTTATTTCACTATCAAAATTTTAACCCTGGTAATCATAATATGAAACGTTTAAGATTAGTATCGCGTGATCGTTGGGTTTTTTTCTCTCCAAATTTATTTATTTATTAACCGTCTCGAATCAAGTTTACTATCATTGGATAATTTTCTCAATTATTTATGTTTGAATATTTTAATACAACCAATTGACAAAATCTGGATTTTGACTCACAATGACTCCCATTTTTTTTAACACCATGCCTTACTACCCTTTCCAGTTATACGCTTATGTATTAATCACGTTAGTGGGCTAGTAATGTTGAAGGTTGAATTTAGAGGAACTGTACCTAAATTTGCACGTAGAGAGGAGTGGAAAACCATCCTAAGTACATACGACCGAAATCGAAACACGATCTCCCCGTCATCGATGGTCTGATCTATTGCGAGAGCTACGACTTAGACCATGCGGCCACCGAAGTGGGTATAATTCACTTAAATTTACTGGAGATATGTATTAAGAATATAAGTTGGATCAAATGCACCCGCATACGACTTTAGGAAGGATATAAATCAACTATAAACTCAGGCAATCGGTATTGAACTATCCTAAATTTAGACCCACGTGACTAATGTTATCAAAATATTCTTCTTTTAAAATTATCCTTTAAATAATCATTAATTGGTTTTTTGTTTTACTCATTTTTTACTTATAATAGGCCTATTTCATCATACATTTAATAAACACAAATGGTTGGAGGATTTATTGATTCAAAATAAATAATTCCAATTTAATTAGATGTACAATTTTTGTAAAATATATTTAGTGAAAGAAAACAATGCCATGGGATTAATGTTACTAAAGTGCTCAAGCATAATGTTAAAAATTACCCCTAGTAAACTCAGCTGAGAATCGAACCATGACATCCAATATCACTCATGCAAATTTTAACTCTTCCTGTGAAATTTATGATATTTTTTTTTAATAACGAAACCCTCCTCGGTGGCGTAGTTGGCTAACGCGCTTGTCGTGTTTAGCTCGACTGCTGAGGACGGGGAGATCGAGGTTCTAATCTCAGTCGGGTGTACTGAGGGTGGTTTTTCCTAAATGGTTTTCCACTCTCCCCCCACGCAAATGCGGGTTCACTTCCTCTAATTCAACCTTCCCAATTCCTAATCCAATAGAGTAATTAGTACTTAAAAAGCGTATAACCCGAACGGATAGTAAGACGCGGTGCTAAATATTATTATTATTATTATTATTGAATAACGTGTTTAAAAATCAATACCAAGCGAAGGGGGAAAATAATATTACCCTTACTAATAATCAAAGTCATGTTGAGGTGGTTAAAATTCAACACGTATGCACGTAAAAAGTAATTACATCGATAAATTGTAATTAGAATTTCAGAATAGCCTCAAATAGTAATTGTATATCTCCACCTATATTTCAAAACCGGAAGCGAGGTTTATTGCATGGTGGAAATTAATCGTTTGTAGCCGCATAAAATCACACATGTATACTTAAATACCCAACTTCAAAACTCATTTCTACCATTGATTAAATATTTACCTCCACGGTTATTTGGAAATGGTCGTTTATTATGAGCTAATGTATTGTAAATTATAATTAAACCCGTAATCGAGGTATTAGAGGAATCGACTAAATATCTAGGGAGCTTTTGTTTGATACAAAACAGTCATTTACTTAACATCCATTACTGTTTCCATCCCGTGTCAGTTTTATTTTATTTTATTCAAGCCATATATTTTTCCACTATCGGCTTGCTAGGTCTGTCGTAGCTTCATATGACTTATAATCTTATTTAAGACTAGGACAGGCACAACATCCTGTCCCCCGGCCGTGTTAATTTATCGATATGAAAGGGTAAACCCACAATTCATCAATGATATATTTTTCGGCCATGCTGGGATTCGAACCCGGGACCCTTAGCTCAGTAGACAGACACGCTACCAACTGAAATAAGGTCTCGGACCCAAACTGGTAATATATTCCATAAAAATATTTATATATATATTTTTTTTCTGTTTCGCATCGAATCTGCTGTTCTAGTTTTTATTTTGTTAAGTTATATCTTTGACTTTAAAAAATTAAACCACGCTGGGAATATTTTTATTCAATGTTTAGTTTTTTTTTTGCATGTTGGCGTGCCATATATCTGTCATCCCTGCCTTAGACCATCGGGTTATATGTGTCATGTACTAATTACGCTAATGAGTTCGGAATAAGGAAAGTTAATCTCGGAGGAAGTTAACTCGCATTTGAGTGAAGAAAGAGAGAGAGAAAGAACGAGAAATCATTTGGGCTAAACCACTCTCAGTACACCCGACTGAGATCGAACCTCGATTCCCCCCGACATTGATATGCCAGTCCTTTGCGAGAGTTGCGCCTTATGTCATGTGGTCACCGAAGCGTGTCGTAGTTAATTGAATGATAAAAACTAACCTACCGTTACATAGAATTTAATAACATATTAACCGGCCTTGTGGTGTAGCGGTTAGTGCACCTGACTACGAACCTAGGTTTTCATGGTTCGATTCCCGGCTGGTACCTTGGGTATATTTCCCAACCCAACGGTCACCAGAGTTTGGTTAGTTAGGCTTAAGCTAGGTTTAAGTGTTTACATTGGCCCACACATCCATAATAACGGTAATAACATCATCTCATTGCAGGTACATGTAGACAACCTCCATAGGTGTAACCTGGGTAACGCTCTGTGCTACCAGAGCGGGTGATAGTCTAGATGTAAGGTGACCAAATCTGGGTGTCAAAGCACCTCCTGGTCATAATGTGACATACGATTAAAGAAAACCATTTGAAGAAAGAAAAAAAAATTAGCTTATTTTGTAACTTAGTGACAGTTTACTTAATCTACTTCTTCGATGA
Source organism: Timema poppense (assembly GCA_902141375.1). Classification (NCBI taxonomy): domain Eukaryota; kingdom Metazoa; phylum Arthropoda; class Insecta; order Phasmatodea; family Timematidae; genus Timema; species Timema poppense. The sequence continues at coordinate 19,394 of CABFOV010005058.1, forward strand.
GAACAAACCAGACAATCTGCCGCAAGTTTGTTGAGTAAGCCAATTTTCCCGGATGTGCTCCGGCAAATATAAAAGGGCTGTGACGATAAAACATATTTAAATAAAGACAAGTTACAGTAGCCCCATGGCTTCTTTGGTGCTGACTTACAGCTCACAGCTGACTTTCAGACAGCTTTAAAAAGTTACCAGACCAAATTATTTATCCCTACGCCGAACCAGATGATCTGCAAAAACATGTGTTTAACAGCTGTCAATTTGACAGTCAAAATTTAGGTATATACCTGAATGTTGACTGTCAGAAGTCAGTTGTGAGCTGTCAGTCAGCACCAAAGAAGCCGTGGGGCTACTGTACCTAAATTTTGACCATCAGAAGTGACAGCTGCTAAAAACATGTTTTTGCAGATCATATGGCTCCGCGTAGGGATACATAATTTGGTCTGGTAACTTTTCAAAGCTGTCAGCTGTGAGGTGTCAGTCAACACCAAAGTATCCATGGGATTACTTTATGTGTTAGAATCATTTTAATGCCAATGTACGCCTAATGTAGGTGAAATTTTAATCCTAGAAAGATTTAGTTTGACAGCTTAATATGTATGTACGTGGAGTGAGTTTATTTTTATTTTTGAGGAAACTTTATTCCTTGACGCCTTCACCACACCTTATCTCAACAGAATGAAACGTAGTTTTAAAAATAAATTCAATAAATAATGTGGACATTAATGTGAATCTCGTTGCGAAAACCGGTAAACTAGCTTGTGGCCCGTAGACCAGACCGGTGATTTCTCAAGACGGCACGAATATTCTGCATTTAAAAAAAAAGTGAAATTCTGAGTAGCAGGAAAAAAAATATTAAGGTGGGCCGTGAAATATTCCGTTATAAAGATCGTTCTACGATACTTTGGCTGAAGTTTCACTAATTTCTATAGATATAACAATTTGATTAATATACTTGCAGACAAACCTTTGATTAGTACTTTTTTTTACTGCTTTATTATCCTTTTTCTAACTTAATAAGTCCCAAAAATCAGATCAGATAATAAATAAATCGAACCCCTAATATGTGGCAGATAGAATGATTATATTTCGATACCTAATAAATTATATTTCGGTATAAAATGTTTGTAAATAAAATATGTTTAGGAGGATTAAAATAAAAACAAATTAACTCCAATTAAATGGGATGGTGCTATGAATATAAAAGCTATGGTTAAAATTTGTAATTATATGTCTGGCTTTTTATGTAGGCCTATTAGATATATTTTAGTAGCAAAATGATAAACAAATACCCTTATTAGGATATTTTACTACTATTTATCAAAATAACTAAACAAGTGCATGTTTACTTGGCACAACAAATATGAATACCAAGGCAATGAACAATGACGTCTGCTACTGAGAAGAATACGTAATAATTTTAGATTTTAATATAGTCAATTTGTATTTAAAGTATCAAAACTTACTCTAATCTGCCTTCAAAAGGTACGTACTCAATGTTTAAGAAAGTAGGCCTACTTTATTTAATTTTGTTACGCTTATATATTATACATTCAAAAATTCTTCAAATAATTTTTAATATTAATGTTACAAAAGAGAAGGGGGAGTCTATGCGTTGGATGACATGTGAATACTTGGGGGGGATTGATGGGAGTTTATTTTGGTTCTTGGTTTTTTTTCTCTCTATCTTTTATTTAGTTCTACTTTCCTCATTCATTTTATTTTATTTTTATTATGTTCATAGATTTATAATTATGTATGTGGGCAGTATTTTCCGATTATTATTAATATTTTTTTACAGGTATTATAAATTAGTTTTTAGCACATAAGTATTAAATGCACATATTTTTCTATTATTAATTGGGCAAATTGTAAGAAAAGGAGCTGGAATTAATTTTGCCCAAATAAAGACAGTATTATTATTATTGTTATTATTACTACAATAAGACTCTCGAGTAACCCATAAGACCAAATTTCGGTGAAATTAAAAAATGGATTATCCAGACGAGTGTAAGACGGAATGAGAAACAAATCAACAAACCTTTTTCTTACTGTTCACTGTTAGTTCTGTTTCTCTCAATATATCAGAGTTTCAAAGTCGACGCGCGATAGCTTCGCATTCCTTTTGTTTTTGTTTGTAGGCGAACTCTGAAATAGTCTGAAGTAAACTAACTTTACGTAAACCTAATCCTTCCGATCTCAACTCCGTTTCTTTCACCGTTATCCAAACGGTTTGAAACTTAGCTACCGAAAGGTAAATTAATGGTTAGTTTGTGACTCTTTTTTTTATACAAACATTACACAGAGGTTGATATTTAATTGGAATTTTTATTTTTAAATTTTTAACGTGCACTTTCTGAAACGACTGAATATATCAGCACACGATAATTTCTATGAGTGCGAGTGAAAAAACCTACCAATTTTGCTGGGAAAAGTATTTTCTTTTACATACTACAATCTATATGAGACTTATGGTTTTAATTTCCCTCCGAAGGAAGTTGTGCTACGGACATTTATAGCTCAAGAAAGGTGACCTGGTGGTCTAGGAGTAAGGTGTCGGACTTCTGTGTTGGGGGTCCGGGGTTCAATCCGCGGTCCCGGCACAGATTTATCTGATTACCAAACCCTTCCTTCACCTCTGACAAGACATCTATGTGAATGTGGGGAATGCCAGGCCTCCGCCGTGGTTCGGATTCCACGTAAAACTGCAGGTCCTCCATTTCATCTCGCAATCAAACCTACGATTACACATTAGCGTAAGTCCGTATAACCCGAACGGGTAGTAAGACCCGGTGATGATAATAGTAATAATACAAAAGAAAGTTGCAATTAGATTTTATGACGATGTTATATAAAAATGAGTTTTTTTTAAAAAAAAATATGTTAATTCATCGCCCGTTTTTCTGACTAACGTCACCGGATACTGTAGAGTCGTGGTTCGATACCAGGTGGTACCTGAAGTAATTAACCATATATTTATGGGTTACCTCTTTTATCGAGCTAGTTAATTCCAGCTGTCGCTAAGAGTTCACTGTTTATGTTATGTGAGTTAATCTAGACCACAAATCGTGTGTTTAAAATAACCTTTTGTTCTAAAAGTGTGCGATAAAATAGAAATAAACAAACATTCGAAACGACGATACGTTTGCTTAAAAAAGATTTAAATGTGTGCCAAAATTTCACTGTTTACGTAGAAAACGGTGAGCTTGAGTTGGTTCAAGGTCACCTATAACTTCTTCCTCAGTTCGATGATTAAGGCATTTTATTTTATCTTAAGTATTTAACTTGCACTTTTTGGACAAATTGATTATATCATCTCACGAATTATAAACCAACTTAAATCTAGAACATACACAACATCCAGCCCCATTGCTGTTGGTTCATCACCGTGGAAGATGAAACTCCAATATAAAAAATTAAAGAATTTCCCGGCTTTTCTGGTAATCGAACCCTGGAACCCTGAACTTTGTAGACAGCCATACTATCGATTGAGCTAAGGTGATCTGACTTAGGAATAGTCATTTGGGTGATGGATTAGGGAGGCTTATGACAGAACTAAAATACCCTGGTTTGATCCTTGTCTATACTAGAATTTACATAATGGGCGTCTTATTTTACTCTTTCTTGGTACTTAAGTTACTCGCGGAGCTTTTTTTTTATTATTATCGGGGTATTTAAAGTGCTATTTCTAAAAACACAGACTATATCTGCACACGACCTATAAAATAACTTATCTTAGGACACACACCTTGCCCGAGTGCGTAGATACTTCTAACTGAATGGCAGAAGGATCCTGTATAGTTATAAATAATGAATAGTTATCTTCTTAAACACTTCCAGGAATCCAACCAGGGCCTCTTAGACTTTGGAATGAACACTATATTATTTATTTATTATCATTTAGCACCTAGTCTTACTACCCGTTCGGGTCATACGCTTCAAGTACTAATTACGCCAATGGGTTAGGAATTGGGAAGGTTGTATTTAGAGTAAGTGAACAACCAATTGCGTGGAGGGAAGGGTGGAAAACCACCCCCAGTTCACCCGACCGAGATTCGAACCTCAATCTCCCCGTCCTTGGCAGTCTAGCTCAACATGAAACTAGCGCGTTAGCCAACTACGCCACAGAGGCGGGTATGAACGCTATAAATTATATCCCATGCACCCGCCTCGGTGGCGTACTTGGCTAACGCGCTTGTCGTGTTGAGCTCAACTGCTGAGGACGGGGAGATCGAGGTTCGAATCTCGGTCGGGTGAACTGGGGGTGGTTATTCCTAAATGGTTTCCCACTCTCCCTCCACGCAAATGCAGGTTCACTTCCTCTAATTCAACCTTCCCAATTCCTAATCCATTAGAGTAATTAGTACTTAAAGCGTATAACCCGAAAGGGTAGTAAGACGCGGTGCTAGATATTATATTATTATTATTATTATATCCCATGCAGACGCGCATTCCTTTTTGTTATTATTTTCTCCTTGATATTTAGTTTGTACATTTTGGGCTGACACAAGCCTTCATTTTGAAAGTTTATATTAAGGTGAAGTATCCTCGCAATGAGGTATTTCTATTGAAATAGCAGTTATAAATCTTCAAAAACACTCAAATTAAACTACTAATATATAAAAATGAGTTGGTGTCTATCTTTTAACCTTTCATTTCTTTCTTGGTTGATCACTCATACGTTGCCGAAGATTTCCGCACGTCCATAACAGAATCTGCCTTAAAATATGAGCGAAGGATAGCCCTGGGCAAGGGGAAAACTTCTGGATAGCTCAGTGGTTAGAGAGCATTGGCGTACTAACTCGAGGGGCTCGGACTCAATTCCCGTGTCCAGGTGTCATTTTAAAAAAATAATTGAAATAATACGATATCTTAACCACATCGGTGGCGTAGTTAGCTAACGGGCTAGTTTCGTGTTGAGCTAGACTGCCGAGAGCGGGGAGATTGAGGTTCGAATCTCGGTCGAGGGAACTGGGGGTGGTTTTCCCCTAAATGGTTTTTCACCCTTCCCTTTACGCAAATGGTTGTTCACTTACTCTAAATATAACCTTCCTAATGCCTAACCCATTAGCGTAATTAGTACTTAAGCGTAGAACCCGAACGGGTAGTAAGACGCGGTGCTAAAAAAAACCACACGATACTTTGATGCGGCTATAACCGCAATTAATGAAATATAATAGATTTTATATTTAATCCCATCATTTACTTTAATGTCAGAACTGCAACGTTTCACTTAAAAGAGTCGTTGAAAATGAACTAATATAATATATGCCTATCTGTTTAAAATGATAGAACTTATAATAAAGTGCAAGGAGACCTGGCGGTTTAGGGGTAAGGTGTCAGACTTCTATGCTGGCGGCCGGGGTTCAATCCTCGGTACAGGCACAGATTTATCTGATTACCAAACCCTTCCTTCACCTCTGACAAGACATCTTGTGAATGTGGGGAATGCCCAGGCCTCCACCGTGGTTCGGATTCCACGTTAAACTGTAGGTCCTCCATTTCATCTCACATTCACACTACCATTACACATTAGCGTAAGTGCGTATAACCCGAACGGGTAACAAGACGCGGTACTAATAATAATAATAATAGTATTATTAATAATAATAATAATACTTATATTTGACACAAATTGAATTAAATATATTTTTAATTTTCAGTAGCTAGATTGTACGCGGGTTTAACGATCATTTATGAGTGCTTTAGTTTTAAAAAGGTTCGAGTTAATTCATTTGAATGTATTCAAACATCCTTTTTGTGTGTGTGTGTGTGTGTGTGTGTGTTGCTAAACTTAATATGTATAATCCAGGGCAATATATCATCGACGGGGGAAAACAACGTTCGTTTAGTTGGCCATTAGCTTACCAGGCTGGGTTTAATGTCTGCCGATATTTTGTATTTTCATAATCACCCCATGAGGTAACCGACACAGTTGGTTGTAATGGTTTGCTCTTCTTGAATCTGATCCGAGAGATAATGACCTGGTTCGGATCTCGGTCGGACTCAATGGGGATTGATTTTTATCCTTGTAATTCACACAATTGTATTTTATTTTATACCACGACTTAATAACTTTTTCGATTTGTACGCATATTATATACTAATTATACTAATGTGTTAGTGATTAGGAAGGATGAATTTAGAGAAAGTGTACCCGTATTTGCTTGATAGGGAGTGTAAAACCATTTAGGTAAAATCACCCCCATTATACCCGACCTGGGGTTGAACTTGATCTCTCTGTCTACGGCACACTAGTCTATTGAGAGAGTGATGCCTTAGACCATGCGTCCACTGAAGTGTGTACAGGCATATATTATACTAATTACGCCAATGTGTTAGGGATGAAAAAGGTATAATTTAGAATAACTGTATCAGCACTTGCGTGGAGGTAGAGTGGGTAGCTATTTAAGAAACCAACTCTGGAATCCCGCCCCGGTATTCGAACCCCGACTTTCCCGTTACTGTCAAGACAAACTCAAATCAGTTTGACCGCATGCCTACCGGTGTTAGTGTACACTCTTGCTCTTCTCAACCTTCCCTTTGAGGAATTATGGTGCATTTTATCTTAACTGTCCTCATTCCTGCCCCCTTGTACCGTATTTAGATTTTTTTCATTTACTAATTACAAACTTAAACACACATTATTCACGGTTTAATCTAAGTGTTAGGGATGACGAAGGTTGTTTAAGAGGAACTGCACACACACACGACGCCTTGGACGGCTTGGTCACAGTTGTGGGCAGCTTAGTTTTTAATAAACCCGGGGTTTTAAACTGAGAACTGGGAATACATCAAGGATTTTTTGTGTCTGGAAATTACAAGGAAAATACAGGTAGTTAAACATAATATTTTTTTTTTAATTGAAAACATTTAATTGTAGCCCTAACCTTTAAATAGTATTAATTAACATAAAACAAAGCATGCTGATTCGAACATATAGACCTATCTTATCCCATCTTCCCCTTTACTCCCTGAAATATTTGGTTACATAACGACTATAAAATATATCCCCGATCTGGTCGATTTTATGATTTTATGGAAAATTAAATGTAATTTATTAATTTTATTTAAAGTATCTAAAAACAAAAGTAATTCCTTAAATAAAACTTGGGTAACACAGGGCATTTTATAATAAGGAAATGGTGCCTACCCTGGCTTAGGGGTCTTACAAGCTAGTTTTGAATTATTACTTTATTTTTATTGGTTAGGAAAGTATTAATTTTGTCCATTTCTTGATCAACAAACTTTAGTTCGAAACTAAGGAAGGTCCTAAACAATGTTTTATATTTGGACAACCCGCCTCAGGGGCAGAACGGTCTAAGGCGTAACTCTCGTATTGGACTAGACTGCCGAAGACGGGGAGTTTGGAGATCGATCCGCGTCGGGTGCACCTGAGGGTGGTTTTCTTCCTAACTGGTTTTCCACGCAAATGCGGGTGCACTTAATCTCAATTAAACTTTCCTAATCCTTAAACCATTAGTTTAAATAGTACATAAGTGTACAACCCGAATGGGTAGTAAGACACGGTGTTAAAAAAAAGACGCAGCAAATAAAAGATTTAAAAAAAAAAATCCTAACCAAGAGAGAACAAAATGGTTTCCAAGTATAATAATACAATTTTTATAAAAAGAAGTTTTACTTAGAAGTTTAGTTGTGGAGTGTAAACGTACCGTGGTGAATAATAAAGGTTTATAATCCACTCTAGTATCGAGGGTTGGTTCGCGAGACTCTGAAACACGCACGACGCTCTTTATTTATCGTCACGACGCGACATCACAGGCGCAGGGTTCGAACGTTTGGATGAAGATTTAGTTGGCCCCGGTCACGAAACGTCTGCGGACGGGGATGGGTACGCTCTAGTACTGGGGAATGAAATATTAAGTTACTGTAACTCACTTGTGCTCGTCTGTCCCTCTCGCTCTATCTCTTTTTTTTTACTCCCTTTGGTCCCTTCTCTCATCCGTTCCCTAATCCTCTCGGTTGTCCTCCCTAATCCTCTTTCTTGTTCTTGCTCTCTTTCTCTCTTGCCCGCTTTTTAGTTCCTTCTCTCAACCTTTCCCTAATCCTCTAGCTTGTCCTCTCTAATCCTCTTTCTTATTCTCGCCCTCTTTCTCTATCATCCTATTTTTTGTTTACTCTCGTTCTCTCGTCCTTATCTTCTCATCGGTCCTCTCTATTGCCCGCTATTTGGTTCTTTCTCTCATCCGTTCCCTAATCCTCTAGCTTGTCCTCTCTAATCCTCTTTATTTCGTCCTTATCTTCTCATCGGTCCTCTCTTTTGCCCGCTTTTTAGTTCCTTCTCTCATCCGTTCCCTAATCCTATCGCTTGTCCTCCCTAATCCTCTTTATTGTTCCTGCTTTCTCTCTCATCCTATTTTTTGTTTACTCTCTTTCTCTCGTCCTTATCTTCTCATCGGTCCTCTCTCTTGCCCGCTCTTTGGTTCCTTCTCTTATCCGTTCCCTAATCCTCTTTTTGTCTTCCCTGATTCTCTCTCTTGTTCTCTCTCTCAACTTCTTTAATTTTTATTTTAGTCTTCTTTTTCGTATTTTCTCTGGTTCTCTTTTTTTATTCTCTCACGTCTTATCTCTTAATCTTTTTGTTCTCTCTCTCTCTCGTACTGTTATTTTATCTATGTGTATTTTCATGTTTTTCTTTATATCCTCCTCTCCCTCGTCTTCTCACGGGTCCTTTCTCTTGACCGCTCTTTAGTTCTTTCTCTCTTCATATATTCCTTACTCTCTTTGTTCACTTCTTTTATCCATTCTTTGGTTCTTTATCTATTTCTATCTATCCTCCTCCCTTCATTCCTTTCTTTTGTTCTCTTTCTTATCCTCTCTCATTTTTTCTTTAGTTTTCCTTTTCTTTCTCAGTCTTGTTATTTCTTACTATATTTCTTATTCTATTTTTTGCTGTTTCTCATTTTCTCGTCCCATTTTCTTATTTTTATATACTGTCCTATTTCTCTCTTCTTCTCTTCCTTTCCCTCATCCTTCCTCACTCTCACAAACACAACAGTTCTCACCGTTACCTCCTCAGGTAAATCGATCACTTTCCCTCTCTTTCGATCCTGGCTAACGTCAGCCTCTGTTAATCTCGTTTCTTGGTATTTATCTGTACGTTCTAGTGCCAAGACTGACTATCAGCATCTTTCCCAGCAAAACTTGAGTGAACAGAATGAGGAGGTTAAACGTTAGACAACTACACAGGCATTCGACTATTGA
>CABFOV010005058.1:28645-46236 GCA_902141375.1 Timema poppense
GGGGGGGGGGGCGGTAATTTACCTGCCATGCAGCCAGTTTTCATCGAACTCCCGACTTCCGTCATTGTCATCTTTTGTCCCATCGACTACCCGTTCGGGTAATACGCACTTACGCTAATGTGTAATGGTAGGGTGATTGTGAGATGAAATGGAGGACCTACAGTTTAACGTGGGATCCGAACCACGGTGGAGGCCTGGCATTCCCCACATTCACAAGATGTCTTGTCAGAGGTGAAGGAAGGGTTTGGAAATCAGATAAATCTGTGCCGGGACCTAGGATTGAACCCCGGACCCCAGCACAGAAGTCTGTCACCTTACCCCTAGACCGCCAGGTCACCCCTCATCCATGATAAATAGTGTAATCCATACATGCGTATAACCTAAACAGGTAGTAGTAATATGCGGTGGTAACAAAAAAACGTCCAGATTATCCCATTATTTACACTATGTAGAGATATATAAGGTAGAATTTGAAGAAATGCGCCCGAATTTGATTGTAAGGAACCTGAAAGACAATAACACCTATATAAACCTAAATTAAATGTGTATGGGAGACTGCCTCTACCCGTGCGCCTTAGTTTGTTCATAGAGACTACCCCTTTGATACTAGGCAAACAGCAAAGCAACAGTACGCCTCCATCATCTTTCATTTTGCTACGGTTTCGCTCGTCTCGGTAAGACAATAAATAAACACACAAGGAACAGGTGGCTGTTTTGAAAACGTCGACTAACCACCTACATTTCCGCCTGAACTCATAAAAGTCTACTTGGATTAAATAAAACAAAACTGTGAGAATATGCAACTCAAAACCACACAGAACTTCCTCTTCCTAACTGATGTTTTAGGGGTCAACCACCTTAATAATACCACTGCTTCACTTTCAAGGGTAGCATTTCTTTTACACGTTTCGGTGGCCACGTGGTCTAACGCGCTACTCTCGCGGTAGACTAGACTGCCGATGACGGGGAGATCAAGGTTCGAATATTGGTCGGGTATACTGACAGTGGTTTTCCATTCACCCTCCACGCAAATTTTGGTACACTTCCTCTAAATATAATCTTCCTAATCCCTAAAAAACACATTAGCGTAATATATTTGCGTGAGACAGAACGAGAGTGAAAAACCATTTTGGAAAAACCACCCTCAGTACATCCGACCGGGATTCAAACCCCAATCTTACTGTCATCGGCAGTCTAGTCTAACACGAGAGTGACCATGTGGCCACCGAAGCAGGTATCAGGGTTATTATACCGGTCAGACGTACTGAGGGATTTTTTTTAATTAATTGGTTTTCCACTCTCCAACCATACGAATTATTTAAATAATAAAAATAAACACATTTACAAATTATCACAAAGTAAAGGTATGATATATTTTCCTGTTTACATTATTTATATGCACTTATATTAATTAAAGAATCCATATCGTAGTCCACAGCTTTGATAAATTCGAGGTCTTGAAAATAACAACAGCATAATATTATAAAACTTTGTATTTATCTCTCGCCAAAACAACAAATAAATAGATCACAAATCTACGAGATTAATAACCAACCAAAATCAAAGATAGATAAAAAAAATTCCAGACAAGTTATTCACATCTCATCCCAAAACTAACTGCCCACTCAAATCCACAGAGAAAAATATAAATAAATTACAAATAAGTTTATTTGAATCTCATTCCAAAAATAACTGCCCACTCAAATCCACAGAGAAAAATAAAAAATAAATAAAAAAAAAGTTTATTTGAATCTTATTCCAAAAATAAATGTGCTCCGCAGGATTTTTAACAAGAAAAATATAAATCAATCGTCTCTCGAATAAAAGTAGTGTTTTTTTTACTAGCTAAGACAACTTCCCGATATTTTTAACATCTAGTCGAACTAGGCTATAACTCGCACCATGGGGGCCGCCAAAATTTCCTCGGTATAGTCGTTAAATTGACCTATTTGTTTGAACCCAAATGGGTAGTAAGACGCGGTTTTAAAAAAACAACACGTTCGTGTGCATATGGTCTAAACGGCAAGCTCTACTGGTCTGGTTAGTCAATGATTAGGTAGTCGGGATTCGAACTAAAGTCTCTTAATGACTTCTCATTTTCCCTCCACTCGTATGCTGGTAACTTTTTCCTAAAATTACACCTTCTCCATTACTTACATCCATCACTGTTTCCAGCCTATGTCCTAGGTCAGTTCTTTATTATATTATTATTATTATTATTATTATTAGCACCGCGTCTTACTACCCGTTCGGGTTGTACGCACTTACGCTAATGTGTAATGGTAGGGTGATTGTGAGATGAAATGGAGGACCTACAGTTTAACGTGGAATCCGAACCACGGTGGAGGCCTGGNAATGTGTAATGGTAGGGTGATTGTGAGATGAAATGGAGGACCTACAGTTTAACGTGGGATCCAAACCACGGTGGAGACCTGGCATTCCCCACATTCACAAGATGTCTTGTCAGAGGTGAAGGAAGGGTTTGGCAATCAGATACATCTGTGCCGGGACAGAGGATCTTTATCCAAGCCATATAATTTCCACTACCATCTTGCTAGGCCTGTCGCAGCTTTATATGCCTCATAATCTATCTTAGGACTAGGACAGGCACATCATCCCATCTCCGGCCGTTAATTTATCACTGTGAAAGTGTAAAGCCCATATTTTCATCAATTATAAATTTTCGCCCATGCCGGGAATTGAACTCGGGATTCTTAGCTCAGTAGACAGAGATGCTACTGACTGAGTTAAGGTGTTAGACCTTCCACATTGTTGTAATAATTAATTGTGGTTAGTCAGGAAGGATATTATTCCGCAGTGTAAAAAAAATAATAATATTAACTAAAGAAAAAGTTCATAGCAGAGATTATATGTATACTGCTGCACAGAGTATCACGGAAAACAAAGATTAAGATACATCAAAATGATCTAAATATTCAAATAGGAAGTACTTACGAGTTGTTACCTGTATATAACACGATCTGGTTGTGTTCCTGGCCCGGTGATTCAATGTGCTACTGTGTTATTACGTCTGTTGGATTCGTATGGTTGAACATAAAAATAATTTACGATATGGAAGTAATGAAAGGTTCGTCAATATATTTCACAGTCGGCTATAATCATGATCTATTTTTTTAAACCAGACTTTATCGAATTTCACTTCAGCTGCAGAGGAATTAACGGTAGAATAATGGCTATAGTTGACCTCTCTGTAATTTTATCCTTTAATCACAGTCCGAAAAATACTACAGTCCGATTTCCATAGGAATAGCCTTTATGACAGCTAGACAAGTAACTATACCCTGATTTTGGTAGGCAGAACAGTTTCTGGTAGCTACTTTTTATTTTTAGCGCCCTGTTTTACAGCCCTGTAATTTTTTATTTTAAAGATATTTGAAGAAGATTGTGGTTAGACCCTTTTTATGTATTATAAAAACTTGTTATGAATTACTGTTCAGAAATTACAATCTTAACTTTTCGGCGGTCAGTATTGATACATTTTTTAAAAAATGTTTTTCACCGCGTCTTACTAACTATTCGGGTTGTATTCGCTTATGTACTGATTGCGCTAACGATTTAGGAATGAGGAATATTGATTTTAGAGAAATTGTACCCGCATTTTCGTGGAGAGTGGGAAACTGCTTAGAAAAAAATATACTTCAGTACACCCGATCGAGATTCGAACCTTGATATCCTCGTCATCGGCAGTCTAGTCTACTGCGAGTGTAGCGCCTTAGACTATACGGCCACCGAAGTGGGCTCACATTTATTACCAATATTATTTTATCGGTATTTATAATCTCTATCAAATGTGACAGCTGAAGATCATATGAGCTGATGAGTGAATGTGTGAAAGTAGATCTAGGAATTCTTTCTGTCAGATAAGGCCACTCATATGAATATTGGGGTGTACTAACTACAATAATGTGTTATGAAGGAGAGAGGACGAGTTTAGAGGAAATGTACCTGCATTTATACGGAGGGAGAATGGTAAACCATTTAGGAAAAAAGCCTCCTAAATACATCCAACCGATATTCGAACCCCGATCTCCCAGTCTATGACCGTCAAATATATATCAAGAGTGTTTCCTCAGCTTAGACTGTTCTACCACCAACTCGGGATTGTTACAGAAATAATCCTGAGACACACGCTTGACTTAAGCCGAATTTATCTTGTTTAGCGTTGTAACACCAATTAAATGTTATGGTAGACATATTAGAAAAGACATAAGATTTCAATCTCTTCATTAAAATTTAAAAGGTTAGAAAGACTTAAAGAAGGAATAGCTTCCTCTGAAACCTTTAAAATCACCACAAAATATTGATTGACCTCTTATCTATTTTTATACTTTCCCATCTTTTATCTTCCATTTTAATTTAATCTAAAATCTGTATTTTTATATTCTTAGAAATTTGACTTTATTTATCATCTCAGTCTTCATTTTCATCTCAACATGTGTATTGCAATTTTCTTTATATACATCTAAAGAGAAAGGCGAGACATATAAATACTCAATATTTATATATTATTATACTACTATAAAGCCACATAGCTCTATTATATTATTATATTATTTATTACTACTATAAAGCCACATGGCTAATTCACTCACTGACATTAATGTGTCTATGCAGTTTTTATCGCAAAACATTTTATTGGCCAAAATAAATAAAATATTTCTCCGCTAAAAACATAAAATTCAATTTTCCTTCAGACGGTGATATCAACAGTTGTTGAATATCTGTCATGAGCGTAGTAGAATTAGACGATAAACTTTTTTTTTAAATGAAAAGAAAAAGTTGTCATTAAATTCCAGGACACCCTTGACAGATATTCAAAAAAATATATTGAGGGCATCGTGCGAAGAAAATTAAATTATATGTCTCTACTGGAGTAATATTTGATATATTTTGACTGAAAAAAAGAGTATTGATACAAAAACAGCAAAAACATTTACCTTATCTCGCGTCTTCTTTCATCTCAACTTAATACGCGGTGGGGGGAAAAAAGAAAGAAAACTAATAGACAGTGGAAAAAAAAGTAGTAGTAAACGTGTTTATATATCAACATGCCACCTCTTCTCTGTAATGTTTCAGCGGCTGGTACTTTAATACGCGTTTGTGTAAAGTTTTTGTGCGTATCAGGCGGGTATAAATGAAGCTCAAGGATATGTCACAGTCCTCATTAAACGCTGAATTATTGATCATAAATCATTACGCCCCATACTGATGTAAAATAAAAGAGAAATTAAAGTACATTGTTATTTTTTATATATAAACACCTATCTTACCCTATAATGAAATAGTAGCTACTTGTTTAACAGTGTGTCACCCAGTTGCTACACTAATTTTTAACTATTTAAATAACAATTCATAATTAAATGGAAGGAGGAGTAGGAAAGTGGGAAAGGGGCAAATAAGAAAGACGAAGAACAAAATATGGCTTGCACAATGGAATGAAGAACTCATTTCACACTTTACATTGCTGTCATAAAAGGGTTATTTCACTATGGCGTGTTTCAACAAACGAGGCTTATTTATTTCTCATCTATTTAATTAAAATTTAATTTTAGATGAATATTTAATTAAAACTGACAACAAATTTTAGTAAAACATATTTATATGTGCTAAATTACCATTCTCTCAAATATATAATAGCGTTATAACAAGATACGAGGGAAACTCTGTTCTCTTTTTAAATCAAATTATTTTTTTATAGTGTTTTACTTATTAGTAGCGAAATTCCAAATATGTTTATGTGTCATTTATTTTCATTATTTTACTGTGGATAACAGATAATTATTTCAAGAAATATTGACAATTTTACGCTGCTCTTTAAATCAGGATTTCGTAGGTCTTCCCCGATATCTTTACAAGGTTATTTTTATCTGCACGTTGGTGACCTGGTGGTCTAGGGGTAAGGTGTCTGACTTCTGTGCTTGTTGGGGGGGAGGGGGGTTCCGGGGTTCAATCCTCGGTCCCGGCACAGATTTATCTGATTACCAAACCCTTCCTTCACCTCTGACAAGACAACTTGTGAATGTGGAGAATGCCAGACCTCACCGTGGTTCGGATTCCACGTTAAACTGTAGGTCCTCCATTTCATCTCACAATCACCCTACCATTACACATTAGTGTAAGTGCGTATAACCCGAACGGGTAGTAAGACGCGGTGCTAATAATAATAATAATAATAATAATCATAATCTGCACGTTGTTTTACGTGTACAGGGTCCAACTACTCGCCCGGGGTATCCTTATATTTACACCCACGGGATAATGAGGAGGAAAGGAAAATGTAAAGTAATTGTACCCGCATTTGCATATAGGAAGGGAGTAAAATCACTTAGGTGGAGAAAATACCCCTTTAATACGCTTGGACGCAATTCTAACAATAGCCTCGCCATCACCGGAAAATTAGACAAGAAAATATTGACGCCTTTGTCTGCGTTGTCACAGATGCGGGTTTTACTTTTATCTGAAATGACTAGCAAGGAGGGTTAATACGCATCTTTCCGAAAGATCAAACCTTAAAACACAAAAGGGGAAAATTAATTTTTAGTAAATAATGATATGACCAATAAGTTGAAAAAAAAGGGGATAAAGATCAATAACCAAGAACATTGACAGGAGATATTGCGGAAAAAATATGTATAAATCTCTTTTGAAGAGTTCCCCTTAAAGAGGATATTCTTAAAGAGTTGTAGGGTCTATTTATATTTTAAGATAAATTGCTTTCCGATGATTTGAATGAAAAAAAATCCAAACCAAATAAAATAAATGGGGTATTTAAACGATAGATGTAGGTAAGATATGGGGTATAGTCTATCCGTAAGGCTATATATTACTTAGAAACTATCATCGAACAAGCCACCATTCAACCATGGATATAAAAAATTAAAATAATATTTCGATAAATATCTGAACAAATAGTAAAATGAATTACACTATAAACATCCTTTGAGAACATTTTACCTCTCCTGTTATTCTTAGTACGACGCCCATAGTCGAAATATTGCTTTAAGGGTGTTCTGGAATTTAATGATATTTAAAAAGTTTCCTATTTAATGCCGCTATACTCATGATAGATATTCAATTACTGTTAATATCATTATGTGAAGAAAATTAAACTCTACGTTTGTATTGGAGCATTATTTTATTTATTTTAGCTAAAAAAAAGGTTTTGCCATAAAAACTGCAAAAACACTGACCTTTTATAACGTCCCCTTTCATCCTACCTTAACTCATATATTATTACTAGCACCGCGTCTTACTACCCGTTCGGGTTATACGCACTTACGCTAATGTGTAATGGTAGGGTGATTGTGAGATGAAATGGAGGACCTACAGTTTAACGTGGAATCCGAACCACGGTGGAGGCCTGGCATTCCCCACATTCACAAGATGTCTTGTCAGAGGTGAAGGAAGGGTTTGGTAATCAGATAAATCTGTGCCGGGACTGCGGATTGAACCCCGGCCGCCAGCACAGAAGTCTGACACCTTACCCCTAGACCGCCAGGTCACCTCTTAACTCATATAAATCATACCATACTGAATTGCTTTGTCATCTTCAAAAATTGGTAGTTATTTTTAATAAATAAATATGCAATACAATTTGGTACACTTAATTATTATATTCATTTATTTTAAAAACACTTTAATAATTTCTTTAAATATAGACTTATATATCTACTGGTCTTAACAATAATGGGTTTTCCACTCTCCCTCCACGCAAATGCGGGTTCACTTCCTCTAATTTAACCTTCCTAATTCCTAATCCATTAGCGTAATTAAGTACTTAAAGCGTATAACCCGAACGGGTAGTAAGACGCGGTGCTAAATATCAAATAAATAACAATAATGCAACCAGCGTCGGTGGCCAGATGGTCTGTGGCGTCACTGTTGCAGTAGGTTGGACTACAGGGACAAGGTTCGAGTCTCGGTTGGATGTACTGAGGGGGATTTCCCGAAATGGTTTTCCACTCTTTTTTTCTCTCCACGTAAATGCGAGTAAATCTTCTATACATTCTTCGTCATCGTAATTAGATTACAATATGTGTACCCTTAACGTGTTGTAAGATAAGCTAGGGAAAAAAAAGAGTATTCCGTTTGAATAACATCGAATCGTTAAGCGTTAAGGATGAGGAAGGAAGTTTAAAGGAATTGTACCCAATTTAACTTGGAGTGGAGGTGGAAAAGATACTCTGAAAATGACACGCTAATAAACGTTTTCAGTGCACCCGGACGAGATTCGAACCTCGATATCTCAAGCATCAGCCATGAAATATGTTGCGAGACTGACGTCTTAGGTCGTGTGACCAATTGCCAAAATTGTTGATGACATTTTGTCTATATTTTATTTGCTATTTCATAGGTATTGATAATATATATCAAAGTGACAGCACAAGATCACGAGACTTGACGTATCAATACGCGAAAGTAGATATAGTGACTGTCTTAGCAACCACTTCGGTGATCGAAATGGACTAAGGCGTAATTCTCGCAACAGACTTGATTGCCGATAACGCGGAGATCGGTGTTCGAATCCTGTTCGGGTGTAGTGAGGGTGTTTTTCCCTAAATATCTTTTCTCTCTCTATTTACACACAAATTCTGCTACACTTCCTCTAAATTAAACCTACCTCATTCCTAACACACTATAATGATTAGTAAATATGCGTACAATCCGAGCGGGTAATAAGGTGCCATGTGGGGAATGCCAGGCCTCCACCGTGGTTCGGATTCCACGTTAAACTGTAGGTCCTCCATTTCATCTCACAATCACCCATACCATTACACATTAGCGTAAGTGCGTATAACCCGAATGGGTAGTAGGACGCGTTGCTAATAATAGTAAGGTGCCGTCTTAAAAAAAAAAATTGATTGAACTTTGACTATAAAAATTGGACTATAGTTGACAAGTTTTTGTGGAAATATTTTTCTACACGACTGTATCATTCTTAAAACTTTTTTTGTTTGTTTCTTAAATGTTTGTGTAAATTGTTTGTTGTGAACAACTGGAGCGGTGTCAATCGGGCCTCGGATCCTACACTGATAAATGGAGCCTGTTTCCAATGTGTAAGGACGCGAAATTCTCTTTCATCGCGAAGCTTGAAACATTGTATCATCCTGTCGCTTCGCTAAACCTCTTGTATAACATTCTAAAAACAAGCTTCCAGATTCTATAAATAAATGGCTCTTTCTATCAAGCCCGCGAAAGGTCTTTTAAAATAATCTTCATGGTGTGGCTTTTTTTTTTAGAGATGTTTATTTATAGTAAGGGAATCCAATAGGTCACTGTGAAAGAGGCGCCTTACGTTGGTTTGGGCGTGTTGAGAGGATAAGTGTGGATCGAGTGACGTAACGAAAATATGAAGGTAGAGTGTGTGGATCAAAAGGAAGGTGTTGGTCACGTAAGGCGTGGCTAAATGTTGTAGTCGAATGGGTAACTGAAGAAAACATGAGTACACCAATTTATAGCCAATGAACTAATCTAAAATATTTGTTGAGGTATATTTTCAGTTTTGTTAATGGTTTCTTAGATAATCGTAGTCAAAGTCAAGAATTTTGGTGTTTTTTTTTACGATTTAATTTTTATTTTTATCGCCCATAAAAATATATAAATTAAGGGAAAATGAAGTATTATGAACCTAGAGATTTTAATCTACAAAACTAGCCAAACCCAACGTTAGTATCTCAAATTAATATATATGTGTATATAGCCATTTAAAGCTTTTATAGAAAAATCTCATATCCGCCATCTTTGTCGGCCATTTTGGAAGGAAGCAAGTGCGGGCTTTTCGGGGACTTTCTGTAAGTTATCAACCATATTAAGTAGAACCACTGGACAAAAATTCAGCTTTCTGTTTTCCATTCTCAGGTTCAAATCTAAAATGACTGGACTCAAAGGAGTATAGAAAAAGTTAGTGAGGATGTTGTTTTTTGAGCTATATGTACAGTTTCTGCCTACCCCGTAAGGGAACGGCTTGATTAGGTATTATGTATGTATGTGTTTATAGATAGATGCCTGTTACTATCAGTCGAGGCACAGTTATCAATCAACGAGATGTTCTCAGCTTGAATATAAATTTCCCAAGGCCATGGAATTAAATTTAGAACACTACCGTGGAAATAAAAAATGTTTCTTAAAAAATGAACAATTTCGGTTTTGGTTGAAGGAGATGAAATAAAACCCTATCTCTTTTTACTTTCTCGCGATCTCTCGGAGAAAGAAAGTATTATGATTGTAAAAAAATCCAGATTTTGATGTTACTGGGACTAAATTATTATTATTACTACCGCGTCTTACTACCCGTTCGGTTTGTACACACTTACGCTAATGTGTAATGGTAGTGTGATTGTGAGATGAAATAGAGGACCTACAGTTTAACGTGGAATCCGAACCACGGTATGGCATTCCCCACATTCACAAGATGTCTTGTCAGAGGTGAAGGAAGAGTTTGGTAATCAGATAAATCTGTGCTGGGACCGAGAATTGAACCCCGGCCGCCAACACAGAAGTCTGACACCTTACCCCTAGACCACTAGGTCACCGACTGGGACTAAAACCGAAACTATGTTACCGATTAAGCTTGATATTTAGGGTTTACATAAGATTCCCCAGAGAATTTACGGAACCTTAAAATTCAGGTGGGTTTACTTATGGGTGAAAATAGAAGAAAAAAAAAAGATCTATTTAATCCAGTTTGGCTCCAAAGATTTTGATTAAAATTTGTATCTAGGCACCGTTTAGAATTAAAAATAAACTGTCACATCTCATTTTCCAATGAAGATAGCTTTGAGGTTACTTTAAATCAGCGATAATTTACGATTTGGAACATATCTCTGCAACTCTTTGGGATACGAAATAACTTATCTTCAAAAAGTTGTAGAACTCAACTTTTTCAATATTTTTTTGAATCGGAGGTTTACAATAGTCAATATTTTTTAAACATAGCTTCGGGTAGTGGGGTGTATAAACAAACAGCTCACACATCTGAACTGTTTGTTTACTTTCTGATAGCTCTGATTTCCCAGTTCTTTCTACTTGAGCGTTTGCTCCCCTATAGCTCACTCTGCCAAACAGATAATACTTCTTCTTTCGACTCCATTAACAGTTCGAATAATCTCGCTTCAATGGCCGCATGGTCTAAGACGATACTATATTAATAGACCTGACTGCTGAAGTTCGGGTGTACTGAGGGTGGTTTATCCTAACTCCTAGCTCCACGCAAATTTGGGTACAATTACTCTAAATTTAACTTTCATTTGCCTTTATACATGAGTGTAATTAGTAGGCCTACATAGGCGTATAGCCCAAACGGGTAGTAAGACGTGGTGCTAAAAAAAAGAGTACGGATAATCTAATAGATGGTGTAGTTCAATGGTCAATAATTACGTTTGTAGCGTGATCATGCAGGCCAAGGAAACAGGTTCACAATATAATAGATTGTCACTGACGAGGAGATAAAGGATTCAAATCATATCTGGGTGTACTTTGAGTAGTTTTCCCATCTTCTCTCCACGCTTTCTCAATAACTATTTTCCAAAACTATATCTCTATACCTCCATTACATTTTTAATCAGTACATTTTATAGAAATAAAATCCTTAAAACGTCTAGCACGTCTGAAACGAACTATTTATACTTATGAATTTGAAGGAAAAAAAGTTTCAAAATCTTATCTAATATGATTTTTTTTTTTTAGTTGAACTAAATATAGGAACACAAATATTAACTTCGCCTACCGCTGTGATTAAATTCCTTGTCTCAGTACAGCTTTGATTACATTTTATGTTATCTTAAAAAGTAAGAATCCTGGTAATTTATCAAAGTTTGTTTAAAGTCTATCAAGCTCGTTACACTGTTGTGTTATTAGCGCCCGACCCCCCCCCCCCCCNTTATGTATTGCCTTGAACCTCGTGGTAGAAGCGGGGTTTTTTCTTCGCTAGTGGAGAGTGAGTGGTCTGCTCGAGACCGATGTAATTTACGCCCCCCCTCCCCCCTGAAAGTTTGTGATGATCATCTAAACTTTGAAGAGTAAACATAATTTCAAACTTTTGGCTGGAAGATTCTAAAAGTCTACAACTCATAAGCTTGGATGCTTTCCCAACTTTTGGATTCTTCTGTTGAATTTAACGGAGAAAATAACGTTACGTTAAAACAATAATAATAATAAAAGATTGGATGTTCACTAGGTTGAGGTTTAAAATAATATTGACGTAAGCGGGTCTGTCTGAATATTAAAGCTCGTAATAAAAATAAAAATTTATTCACCTACACATTTTTCAAAAGTTGAAAAACAACCGTGTATTAGTAGCCGTTTGGGTTATACGAATACATTTTTTTTAGCACTGCGTCTCACTACCCGTTAGGGTTTTAAGCTTATGTACTAATTACGCAAATGGATTTAGGGATATTGGTAAGGTTATTTTTAGAGGAAATGTACATACATTTGCGTGGAGGGAGATTGGAAAACCATTTAAGGAAAACCACTCTCGACCTATATTCAAACCTCAAACCCCCAGTCATCGGCATTCTAGTCTACTGTGAGAGTAGCACCTTAGACCGTGCGGCCACCGAAATATTATTCATGCTAATGGGGTAGGAATGAAGATGGCATAGTTTTAGAAGAAATGTACCCGTATCTGTGTGGAGGAAGAAAGTGAAACCATGTAAGAAAAAAAAAACGTATTACACCCAAACGGGATTCGAAACCTTATCTCCCAATCAATGACAATCTCGTCTAGCACTATAATGATTCCTTAAACTATGTGACCACCGATTTAGGCAAAATAAAAAATCCACCCACACAATGTTTCAAAAAGATTCTGCATTATTTCCCTCAGCGTGTGTGTGACATTTGGGATGAACACGTATTTATTAATTACGTTGATAAGATGACAATGAGGAAGGTAGAATTTAGAGTAAACGCACCCGAATTTGAATGGAAAAAGAGTGAGTAGCCGTGTATTTAAAAACTGGAACGGTATATCCAATCGGGATTCAAACCCTGACCTATTCAATGGCAAGCACTCAGATGGGATTGAATACAGGTTATCATTTAACAGGGTCAAGCGCACTTGAGCATAACCAACTCTGTCTCAAATATTATGGTCTACTTCATGGCTGCTTAGCGTTTTAATATCCTTTAGCTTTAGGGCTTTCTGAATATTTCAATGGGATATGAAAGATACAATTGTTTGGCAAGTTTGCCAACAATTTCAATCAGAAAAATAATTGGAAAATCATTTTTTTTAAACACCCTTAGTACATCCAACTGGAATTTGAACCCCGATCCATTATGATAGTGACGTCCTAGCTCACGCAACCACCCTGAACGGGTTACTCAAGAATAAACCAGGAATCGCGTGACTTGTGAGAAAGACTGTACATTTATACAACTTGGACCAAGATGAGAGGCAATAAAGTAGCTTCTCTCAGTATTGGTTGCCAAGTTTCTAATACATTCCCTCCCCCATCTCCTCCACGAAAAGAGCAAAGAAGATTATATTCCGTCCTCCCACGACAAGAGAAACAGCCTTCGGTCGCCCCCCTACTGGAAACCGCATAGACTGTCTGGAGCCAGAAATCAAATTAAAACACAAACTGCTCATTAAGAGCGCGCATCATAAATATTATGCCAATCAACCCCTGTGATACAGTCGGCTAAAAATTGTATTATTATTATTATTAGCACCGCGTCTTACTACCCATTCGGGTTATACGCACTTACGCTAATGTGTAATGGTAGGGTGATTGTGATATGAAATGAAGGACCTACAGTTTAACGTGGAATCCGAACCACGGTGGAGGCCTGGCATTCCCCACATTAACAAAATGTCGTGTCAGAGGTGAAGGAAGGGTTTGGTAATCAGATAAATCTGTGCCGGGACCGAGGATTGAACCCCGGCCGCCAGTACAGAAGTACCACTAGACCACCAGGTCACCTTAAAAATTGTAGATTTACACCAACAATATTACATATGGATCAATTCTGATTAACCCTTTATGGAGATATAATAGAAGTTCCTAATATTGAACATTATTGAAATATTAAATTATATTTGGATACAAACTGTGTTAAAAAGGACGTTTTTGTCAATTTTAGAATGTCTTCACAGATAAGCACTGTCCACAAATCTTCATTCTGTCATAACAGGGGTATACTGTAGTTATTAACAAGAAACTTTGTCGCTTTGTCCCCCATCGTCACCGCGGAAAATGTCGAGTAATCATCCAAATACGAATGTACTGCACACATTTCTGACATATCGTAGGTCTTTTCTGTTCCCTTTTACTTCCATACCTCACGCGAGCCGGAAGCTGAGCTGGGCCTGCTGTTATGAATGCCAGTCTAGTTACAAATCCTGAAAGGATTAATTCACAAAATTCTAGTTATAAGGACACTTGATTCGATATGAATCGATGTGGCGGAAAAGTTTTTTTTAGCACCACGTCTTACTACCTGTTCGGGCTATACACTTATATACTAATTACGATATTGGTTATAGGGATTATGTACATTATATTTAGTGGAAGTGTACTCGCATTTGTGTGGAGGGAGAGTGGAAAAACCATTTTGAAAAAAACTTTGTACACCTGACAGAGATTCGACCCTCGATCTCCCCGTCATTGGCAGTCTAGTCTTTTGGGCTAGTAGCGCGTTTGAGCATGTGACCACCGAAGCGGGTTCGTGGAAAAGTTGAATCGATAGTAGTTGATGGAGTTGAACAGTTGAAGTGATGTGATTTTATGGGTTAAATTAAGTAATCTGGTGTCTTGTTTCCATAATCGTTGCTGTTTAACTGTTCTTCCTCATCAGCATTCAATTTTAACATCCTAATTCTATATTTTATTCTATAGCTTGTGGACAGAGGCGTAAGTCTCTTATTTTCTCGAGTTACGGTGATCGAGAAGTTGGAGTTCCAATCGCAGCTGGGCACACAGAGGTGATTATTTCTAAATGGTTTTCCACTCTGCACTCACGCAAATGCGGGCGTACGTAAATTTTAACCACCTTCATCCATACATCGTTCGTTTACCTATTTGGCTATTCCGGGCGGGTAGCAAGACGTGGAGTATAAAACAAACACTGCCCTGTTTCATCAGTTAAACTCGGGGTCTAGTGCTATGTTTCATTGACTTTGGTCAAATGTCACCTCTCATTGAACTTCCTTGGATCTAAAGTACCATCTCATGAATTGTCTTTGGTCACATGTCACCTCTCATTGAACCTCCTTGGATCTAAAGTACCATCTCATGAATTGTCTTTGGTCACATGTCACCTCTCATTGAACCTCCTTGGATCTAAAGTACCATCTCATTAATTGTCTCTGATCAAATATCATTTCTCATTGAACTTCATTGGGTCTAAAGTACCATCTCATTAATTGTCTCTGGCCAAATGTCATTTCTCATTGAACCTCCTTGGATTTAAAGTACCATCTCATTAATTGTCTCTAGTCAAATGTCATTTCTCATTGAATCTCCTTGGATTTAAAGTACCATCTCATGAATTGTCTTTGGTCACATGTCACCTCTCATTGAACCTCCTTGGATCTAAAGTACCATCTCATTAATTGTCTCTGATCAAATATCATTTCTCATTGAACTTCATTGGGTCTAAAGTACCATCTCATTAATTGTCTCTGGTCAAATGTCATTTCTCATTGAATCTCCTTGGATTTAAAGTACCATCTCATTAATTGTCTCTAGTAAAATGTCATTTCTCATTGAATCTCCTTGGATTTAAATTACCATCTCATTAATTGTCTCTGGTCAAATGTCATTTCTCATTGAACCCCCTTGGATTTAAAGTATAATCTCATCAATTGTCTCTGATCAAATGTCATTTCTCATTGAACTTCATTGGGTCTAAAGTACCATCTCATTAATTGTCTCTGATCAAATATCATTTCTCATTGAACTTCATTCGGTCTAAAGTACCATCTCATTAATTGTCTTTGGTCAAATGTCATTTCTCATTGAATCTCCTTGGATTTAAAGTACCATCTCATTAATTGTCTCTAGTCAAATGTCATTTCTCATTGCACCTCCTTGGATTTAAAGTATAATCTCATTAATTGTCTCTGATCAAATGTAATATCTCATTGAATCTCCTTGGATTTAAAGTACCATCTCATTAATTGTCTCCGATCAAATGTCATTTCTCATTGAACCCCCTTGGATTTAAAGTACCATCTCATTAATTGTCTCTGGTCAAATGTCATTTCTCATTGAATCTCCTTGGATTTAAAGTACCATCTCATTAATTGTCTCTGATCAAATGTCATTTCTTATTGAACCCCCTTGGATTTAAAGTACCATCTCATTAATTGTCTCTGATCAAATGTCATTTCTTATTGAACCCCCTTGGATTTAAAGTACCATCTCATTCATTGTCTTTGGTTAAATGCCATATCTCATTGAACCTCCTTGGATCCAAAAGTAGCATATCATGAATTGTATTTGGTAAAATGTCATATCTCATTAAACCTACTTGGACCTAAAGTAGCATCTGATTAATTGTCTTTCCTCAAAACCCCTATCTTATTGAATCCTTTGGTTACAAATTACCACCTCATTAGTTGTATTTTGTTCATCTATCCTACCCTCCTGAAAAAGTATGGTCTGTTGAAATGTCTGCCAGTTCAACTGTTCGTAACATTGTCACAAACAGCAACAAAAGGCTTCTTTATTTTCTACTGGCCTACCCGTTGAAGCAATTTTTTATCTTGCCCTGCGAAGCTCCGTTAGATTTCAGTGTCCAAGAAAATCTTTCTTCCCCACTTGTTTAGAATCGTGCCAAAATAGCGGTCGTGATTTACGGTTTTAGTTCCAACTGCAAAACAGAGAATTTACTGATCTTGCGTCCGGTGAAACTAGTTGGCTCTTAAAGAGGTCGTCCCAACGCTAACGGGCTATTTGAAGTATTTTATTAACATAATTTTCTATTTATGTATATTGAAAAGAATTGACTACGTATAATGGTTTGGAGTAGTTTATACTATAACATGATTCGGTGGACGAATGGATGAATACGTCATTCTCGCAATAAACTGGATTTACAAAGATATCGAGGTTTTAATCGAGGTAGGGTGTGGACGGAGCTTTTTCAATGTATTTCCATTCTCCCTCTACGCAAATGCAGGTACACTTCTTTTAAATTCAACCTTACTCGTCCCTAACATATTACCGTAACTAGTGCATATGCTTATAGCTTATTTAAAAAAGGAACAGACTTTCAGATCTGCAAAAAAGTCGGTCTAGTTTTTTGATTTGATGCAGAAGTGGATGTCCGGGTTCAAATTCTGGTTGGGTGTACTAAGATGTTTTTTATTAAATGGTTTCCCACTCTCCCTCAACGCTAAAATATTCAAAACTTCAAATTTGTAAATGTGTAAATGGAATTATTAAAATATGACCGTAATGTATACAGGTTTATTTTGATCTTAAGAGGGTGACCTGGTGGTCTAGGGGTAAGGTGTCGAAATTCTGGTGTTGTGGGACCGGTGTTCAATCCTCGGTCCCGGCACAGATTTATCTGATTACCAAACCCTTCCTTCACCTCTGACAAGACATCTTGTGAAT
>CABFOV010005059.1:0-46233 GCA_902141375.1 Timema poppense
AAACCATTTAGGAAAAACCACCCCCAGTTCACCCGACCGAGATTCGAACCTCAATCTCCCCGTCCTCAGCAGTCGAGCTAAAAACGACTCGCGCGTTAGCCAACTACGCCACCGAGGCGGGTAATTAATACTAGAAGCCGTGTTTTTATACATATAAGGGTAGATTTCTCCTCCACCTTTCGTTGTATTTTCCTCCTCAACGAACTTTATCTTTATAAAGGTACAAAACACAACTGAGGCAAGTTTGAATTAAATCGGTTAATGCGTTCAAAAGTTATCGTGAGACATAATATCCACCAAAAGCAGATAAATGCAAATTGGTGGAGTTAAAACGGGGAATTCTCTTCACTCGTTTAATTAATCAAACCAAATGATTATATTTTTACGCTGACAATATTTGCTAAATCACCAATATAGGGAGCCTACCATCAGATCACGCAAGCAGACATTTTCCATCCCATCTTGATTTCCTCCCTCAAGTCACCTAAGGCCAACTCACTCCTCCCCCACTCCCCACTCTCCCGCTTCCTCGCAAATCGCCTGACTCTTTGCGGCCGCACTGTTTGAACACCTCTAAGGGTGGCCTTGAGGGCAATGCTATCTTTTACACCTTCGGGCTCCTTTGCGGAACAGATTTGGACTGAATGCTCTTGACGCAATCTGTACGCTCTTGAAAATACCATTTTAATGTGAGGTTTTCTCTAGTAAGTTCTGCACACAACACAAGTACCGGGTTCAGTCCTTTATCCCCAGGTGCACGTGTTGTTTCCACATTATATATTTGAATTTGTCCTCTCTCGTCAAGGAAATGTTATACACACTGGGGGTCACGTAGTCTAAGGCACCAGGCTCACAATATTCTGGACCACTAATGATGGGAGGTTGAGGTTCTTATCTCGGTCGAGTGCACTGAAGGTAGCTTTCTATTTAGATTAATAATTGCTAGTTTCGGATAGCTCAAACTGTCAGTAAGACGCGTGTTACTAACATTGAATTTAAATGTACACCCTAACAATGTTTAACCCTCTATCCTGCTCCAATGTCCTAAGATCACGTTGTGTCCACAATTATTAAGAGTTGTCATTGTCTCTAGGAAGGGGATGACTTATTCCCCAAGGACAAGTCTGGCAACTTCCTCACGGAGGACATTGACTACCTTGACACATACTTGGCCATGGAGGAGTGCGTTCGTCAGAAGTTGACCAGAAGCATTGGAGTGTCCAACTTCAACTCTGAGCAGGTTACCCGTGTTCTGGAGAAAAGCTCCATCAAGCCCGTCATGAACCAGGTACGTTCCTTCACCCAACTTGGATTCTGCCTACAAAGTGTCCAACCAAGGGGCTGTATCGACTCTATAGGTAAATAGGGAAGTGTTCTGGGTCCATAACCCGAATTTCCTTAGATCGTAACCACGCTCTGCTACCATCTGTCAACTGTAGAGTTGCCTTCATTTACTCTAGAACTTAAACCCGGTTGTTGTTTTTTAAATGCCGCATTCAATTGTAATGTATGCTGCACTGAATCACTTTGATGAATGTTAGATTTAATTAAGCTGAACGTTGGTCCGATGTGTATTGGATTTCCAGTTGAATTAAGTATAACGCGCTGATCTTACTTGAGAGGTTGAATGACCCTTTATTTACCAAGCAATTGGTAAATTACAAAGTATCTTAAACAGCTTTTCGTGTTCTCTATTAATTTGTTACAATGTTTACTAGCAATTTTATTTACTAATACAATCATATTTAAGCTCTGCAAAATGAAAGCTACTATAATCTTAATGTGGTATCACATTTTATTATATTAAATGTTCGTAGAAATCCTTATCTGTGACCTTTTATTTTATTTATCAATACCGATTTGACTGTAACATCAATAATTTAAACAAGGAGACATGTTCTAGACCCCCTCAATAGACCAAACCACGGTTGTAATAAAACTGATGTAGTGTAGTAAGGGCTGCAAATCGATACATTTTTGCTGACTCGAAGCTTATTCCGCGAGTTCTTTCTCTTAGAGAACAAGCACAAGTTTGCCCCTTTGATATTCCCCACCCCAACAGTGTACTACTGAAGAATAGGGGTAGGAACTTCTCAACAGCCTGATTAACATTAAATCCTTAAATTAATTTAAAAGTTCCTTTAACAGTATAATTTGGGGTTAACCCGCTTAGGTGGCTGATTGGTCTAATATGATACTCCCGCAATAAAATAGACTTACGAGGACGGGGAGATCAGGGTTTGATCCAGGTCGGATGCACTGAGGGTGGTTTCCTCACTCTCCTGCGCAAATATGGGCACACTTCCTCTAAATTAAACCTTCATATTCCCTAACACATTAATGTAATTAGTACATAGGCGTGTAACCTAAACGGGTAGTAAGACATGGTGCTAAAAGAAACCTAGGTATTTACAGACAATGTGAGATGTAAAATTGTACTTTGATTTTTCTTGGAAAATGTACCACCTATTTAAATGGAACGAATGCATTCAAGATATCCTAGGTTTAAAAGTTTCCCCTTCACTTTAATTTATCTTAATAAGGATGTAAACACAAGAAAATTACCAAACAAGTTACAATAAAACAATAGCAGCTATATCAACTATCCTCTTCTTGCGTTCACGTATCTACTACAACGCCTTGTGGTTGAATGTGTCACTATCGTCAATAGACCAGATATAATATTAATATTCCAATATCATGATCAAAGAAAGCCTTTACAAATACTCTCACTTTCCCTAGAATTTTATCCTCTTAATTTTCTACTTAAGCGGAATATTCCTCTATTTAGTGACAGGTGTTATGAAATGTAACCAACCTAACCTCCTCCACTCCCCCCAATAAACTATTATCTCGAGTATTGAGGATGACTACAAAACATGCCTTTTAAAACATACTCCCTGGGATATGACCTTGCTAGACCCCCCAGCAGGTGATGTGGCCAGTCGCGTTGGTGGACACTCTTGACCTCGTGCAGTGATTCATTTTCAGAGTGACAAAAGCAGGTCCATCAGAATACATTACCATTGTATAATTGGATTCCTTTTGTTTAAATAAATATTTAATTTCGTTTTAAACTGGATACTGGCACTCCTCGCCATACTATACTAAGCCCGTGTCTAGTGGCGAGCTCTCGACTACGGCAGGGCCTGTAGAGGAGAACAGAAGTACATCAGAGTCCTCTGGCACAACTTTAAGTTATCTACAATATGAGAACAGTCTGGAGGAACGTTAATGTAGTTTATGTGATAGGAATAAGTCAATATAAATTATGTATTGCATGAGTCGGGTGTTGCTGACCCTCAGATAAGAAGAGGCAGTCTCTAATTGCTCACAACATAGGTCATTAGAATTACAATATCTTAATTAATCATTATAATTATAAATATGAGTGTTTAGTTGAAAATATTTTCTCGACACAAAATTAGTTTTAAATCACGTAGAGTAACAATTATAGTTTATTGTAACATTTTTAAAATAATCATTAATGCTAAAAGTAATTTGTTCTTAGATAATATCGCTATGCTATTTAAACTAATTAAAGACTCGGTAGATATATTTTTTCATCTAAAATAATAAGTATATTATGTTTAAAATTACTACACAATTATTATCTACAACAGCTGTAGTCGAGTGGTCTATGACTTTAGATCACTACTCTCATCGCGTTTGACCACTCTTGGTAGAGATATCAGAGTTTGAATTACGACTGAAGCCCTTCTAAATGTCTCACTTTGGTGGGTTGTGTAAACCGTAACATACTTTTAAGGCAAGCTGTGTCCTTGTAACATACATTTAAGGTAAGCTGTCATTGTAACATACATTTAAGGCAAGCTATGTCCTTGTAACATACATTTAAGGTAAGCTGTCATTGTAACATACATTTAAGGCAAGCTGTGTCCTTGTAACATACATTTAAGGCAAGCTGTGTCCTTGTAACATACATTTAAGGCAAGCTGTGTCCTTGTAACATTTATTTAAGGTAAGTTGTGTCCCTGTAACATATATTTAAGGTAAGTTGTGCCCTTGTAACATATATGTAAGGTAAGCTGTCATTGTAACATACATTTAAGGCAAGCTGTGTCCTTGTAACATTTATTTAAGTTAAGTTGTGTCCCTGTAACATATATTTAAGGTAAGTTGTGCCCTTGTAACATATATGTAAGGCAAGCTGTGTCCTTGTAACATACATTTAAGGCAAGCTGTGTTCTTGTAACATACATTTAAGGCAAGCTGTGTCCTTGTAACATTTATTTAAGGTAAGTTGTGTCCCTGTAACATACATTTAAGGTAATTTGTGCCCTTGTAACATATATGTAAGGTAATTTGTGTCCTTGTAACATTTATTTAAGATAAGTTGTGTCCTTGTAACATTTATTTAAGGTAAGGTGTGTCCTTGTAATATATATTTTAGGCAAACTGTGCCCTTGTAACATATATTTAAGTTAAATTGTGTCCCTGTAACATATATTAAGGTGAATTGTGTCGTGTTTCAGGTGGAATGTCACCCATACCTGCAGCAGAAGAAGCTGATCAAGTTCTGCAAAGACCGTGACATAGCGGTGACCGCCTACAGCCCCCTAGGGGCGCCCAACGCCATGTTCCCTCCCCCGGGGTGCCCCGTGCTCATGAAGGACGAGAAGCTCAAGGCCATAGGAGAGAAGTACGGCAAGTCCCTGGCTCAGATGGCCCTCAGGTTCCTGGTGAGTACGAGTATGTTAGTACCCGCACGTGGACTAGATCTTAAGCTCGTCTCGTCTGGTTTGCCGGTGACTAGAAAGTCGGGTTTACTCTGGGTGGTTTTCATAAATAGCTTTCCAGTCTCCTTCAACGAAAACGCTGGGTACATTGCCTCTAAATTCTAACTTCTTCCTTTCTAATTCATTAGTGTGAATATGTGGATATTCCGGACAAAGAGTAAAACGTGGTGGTAAAAACAAACTATAGGATATCATTGATTTGAGAGTTTGTAGGATAGGATGATGAGGGTAAAAAAAAAATTCGTGCCACGTGTTGATGAACAAAAATATCCCATCGAGTAAAACAAAAAAAAAAAGTTTCACTTAGTTACAAGAAGGTTTTTTATCTTTTATCTTTAATCATGCCAATCCTCATTCCCATTGTTCATTGCCCATTGTTTGTTCTTCATTCTTGAGCGACTACCTTCAGTTTTTAGTTGTGTAGGTGACGCAAATGGTCGCTTTTGTTCCGACAAGTCACTTAAAAATCATAATAGCTAATAAAAGTATGTGTATATATATATATAAATGCTCAAACCAAAGGTTGGTTGGATCTTCAACAGTTCCACCGTCAGCTGTAAGAAGTGTTTATTTTACGCCCGAGTTTGTCACTGAAACAATGAACAGTCTAAAACCCAGTTCAAGGTCGACGTTTGTATTCTAGTTCTGATAGTACATATTTCAATAGTTTTATTTGGTTCAATTACTGGTAATGTCTGATAAGATATGACATTGGCTGTTGCCCCACTTATCTTTGACGTGACGTCACAGAGTGCGCTGGTAATTAGGAGAGCGGCCAAGTACACAGATCCACCTATTGTCTCAATTGCAACAAACCAGTGGCGCATCCAAACACTTAGGTCTACTCTAGGGGAAGGGAGCATATAATGTATAAATAATATTATTTCAGTACTTTTCCAATTTGAAATTTTAGGGACAGTTTTAATAGGTAGGATTCGGCCAGACTGACAAGCGTGCGAGCGAGCGCGTGATTAGCAGATAGCTCTCGATAGTTTTTTTTTAAGATGAGACAAAGTTTCGAATCTTGGCTCAGTGAATTGAGGGTGGTTTTTGACATGTGATTAATTGTTGTGGTTTTCTAATCCTCTCTCCACGTTAATGGTGATTCTTATTTGTAAATGCCTACTTTGATTATAATATTCCAATATTTTAACATCAGTTCTACACACACACACACACACACACACACACACACACACACACATATATATATATATAGATAGTTTATGATCTTACCAATTAAATTAGGCCGTTAGTAGCAAGTGTGCAAAACCTATCTATAGTAATAATAATGTCTAAATGAAAAGTTTTCCTAACACTCAAAGAACCAGAATACAATAATATTGCCTAACGCCTGTAAACTAGACTGTACCAGGTTGAGCACGCGCGCTCAGTCGGTCGTTCGCTCCAGTCTGGCCACCTACACCTACAGTAGCCCCATGACTTCTTTGGTGCTGATTGACAGCTTTAAAAAGTTACCAGACCAAATTATGTATCCCTACACCAAACCATATGATCTGCAAAAACATGTCTTTAGCAGCTGTTACTTCTGACTGTCAAAATTTAGTTATATACCTAAATGTTGACTGTCATAAGTCAGCTTTGAGCTGTAAGTCAGCACAAAAGAAGCCATGGGAATACTGTATCATTACAACCAGTGTGTTCTATTTTATATTTTAATCGCTCGGCCAGTCTGGCCGTTCCCTATGGTTTACTTATGGCATCTTGTGTAGTCATAAGTCTGGTCTTAAAAAGAAGGCAGTACTTTATACTTTAGTTGTACTTTGGTATGTTTTAAACTTTTATCAAAATTATTGGCAAACTTGAGGGGAGCAAGTACCCAGCTTACTATCCCTATGGAGTGGAGGGGAATCCTCAGCTAGATATCACCTTGGGGTGGAAGATGACTCTCTTGTCTTCCTCTCCTATGGCGTGGGAGTGGGAGGGGGGATCAGCTAGATATCACCTTGGGGTGGAAGATGACTCTCTTGTCTTCCTCTTCAATGGCGTGGGAGTGGGAGGAGGGATCAGCTAGATATCACATTGGGGTGGAAGATGACTCTCTTGCCTTCCTCTTCAATGGCGTGGGAGTGGGAGGGGGGATCAGCTAGATATCACCTTGGGGTGGAAGATGACTCTCTTCTTTCCACTTCTATGGAGGGGGGAATCCTCAGCTAGATATCACCTTGGGGTGGAAGATGACTCTCTTGTCTTCCTCTCCTATGGCGTGGGAGTGGGAGGGGGGATCAGCTAGATATCACCTTGGGGTGGAAGATGACTCTCTTGTCTTCCTCTTCAATGGCGTGGGAGTGGGAGGAGGGATCAGCTAGATATCACATTGGGGTGGAANGACGAATCTCTTACCTTCTTTTATTTATTTTTATCCAACCCATATTATGCGTCATAACATATTATCATATTACTTATAACTACTAGACTCCACACCCCTAGTCATTGCTTCTGTACCAATTTCTATCAACTTTTACTGTCATTGTGACGTCATTTGAACACCTAAGCTTGTTCAGACTTATTACACCTAGATAGCTCATGTGCCAACACTAACCTCCGCCATGTTTGTCCCTCAGCTCCAGAGTGGAGTGATCGTGATCCCAAAATCTACCAACCCGGAGAGGCTGAAACAGAACATGGACATATTCGACTTCACCATCAATGACAAGGACGTGAAGTATATAGAGAGTTTGGACTGTGATGGGCGGACCTGTCCTTTCACTGAGTGAGTCATTAGCGTTAATACTGGCATCTACACAGGGACACACTGTCTTAGGCGGGATAATAGCCTGAGTACTTCAATCGATAGAACGTTGAACTTGAGCCAAGCTAATATTAGTATAAATATTTAACTTGAGGAAAATACCCCGAGTGGTTCTGTTGGTAGATCATTGAGCTGTTACCAGTACTATATAGATATGTTTTATTTGGATAATAACATGAGTAATCCAATTAAGGATTCAGGGGAAGAAGAGGGTAAGTCTGATTTTAGCTCAAATTGAGCTGGTGCTTCCATCTGTTAGACTATCATGAGAGGCCATTCTAATGCACTTTAAACTATGGTTAAAACTTAAAATAGGTATCTATAATATTTAAATTAATTTATAAGAAATAGTATTTGTTTGAGTCCATATAGGAGTTGAGACATAGAAGTTGTTCTCCTGTAAAATGGGTGTAGTGTGATTTTACCCCATTTCCCCCTGTATGCCTCGATTTGGTTGAGCTTTGAGCTTTTTCCAAGGCTATATAGAGTTACACATAGACAACGGGCCGAGTTGTTCAATCGGTAAGGCCCAGGTCGCTTGCGTCCAATGAGAACACTTATAATGGCTAGTGGGACACCGCACACTTGACCGCACCACTGTGATAGTGAGCGACGTGCGGGTGATCAGCCTGTCACAACGACCGGATATTCACACATCATTAGATGACAGGTGCACTGGTAGTTGAAACAAGAGCGGCCAGCCCGTTGTTTGTGCAGTGAGCGTGTTTTTCCAAAATACAATCATATTTTCTCCCTGAATCTTCCATCATAGGAAATTACAGCCATTCTTGTGTGATTAAAAAAACATTTCTTAATATTGCCTAAAATATTGATAAACTATTGCAAGTAATCCCTTCTGATAGCACGTTTGTAATATAGGACGCACCCAGTATACCTTATTCCTTCTCTTTCGCCTTTTTACTAAAACGTACCAACATTCTGCTATTTGCTCCACGTTAATCATAAATTATTATTATTATTATTATTATTATTATTAGCACCGCGTCTTACTACCCGTTCGGGTTATACGCACTTACGCTAATGTGTAATGGTAGGGTGATTGTGAGATGAAATGGAGGACCTACAGTTTAACGTGGAATCCGAACCACGGTGGAGACCTGGCATTCCTCAAATTCACAAGATGTCTTGTAAGAGGTGAAGGAAGGGTTTGGTAATCGGATAAATCTTTGCCGGGACCGGGGATTGAACCCCGGACGCCAGCATAGAAGTCTGACACCTTACCCCTAGACCGCCAGATCACCGACTTAAGCATAAAAACACTTCATAGCGTGAGCCAGGAAGCGAGCTATAATGAGCGTATGGCCGCCACCGTTAGCGATGATAGTACCAACATTTGCGGGTAGAGGCTGTCATGTGGTCAGCACAACGCACCCTCCGGCCGTTAATCACAGGCTTTTTTTAGACCAGAGTCGCAACCTATTTATTCAAGTAGCTATTAATTTGTCCTCACTAGTCTGAGTTCGACTCTGTTCCAATCCCACTGTTTCACAGAAAAGTTCTGAAAGTGACGGGGATCGCCCCCCCGAGACCTATTAATCTGTAACTATTTTAAGGGTGAGAACAAAATGAAAAATGGTTGCCGTTGCCTCGTCAATACACATGGTCGCGGTGTATTTTGGCCGAGGTGACAACGGGTCGCCTAGTGCGCGGGGACCCTAAAGCGTTGAGTTATTATTACCAAGGCTATATAAAGTGATTATACATTAATAATAAATAACATGGCTAGTTTATTGTGTTAGCTTGATCCATTAATAATAATTCTGAAAATTGATTGAATTTAAAACGAAATTACGAAGTGAATGCTTGCTATAACTCTACCTACTTGAATTTAGCTGATGCTCTTTAATCTCAAGCACCAGATTTCATTGACATATAAACAAATCGTGTCGCTTAATCAAATAACAGATAGCTTGGCTGTTAAACTGGATAATATTATCTTTAACTTAGAGGTATATATATAGGTTGGAGATTTCTACACTGATTTTATAGGATTCTTAATCAGATAGATAAGTATTATCTCGAGCTATTTAATTGCATAATTGTGTTTTCTAATACCAACTATTACTTTTTCAGGTGCCAACATGATAAGAATTGGCCGTTTGGCATTGAGTTTTAAGTACCATTCCGACACAGCTATGTCATTGGTGCAAGAAGATTGACCTCTGATCCAATCAAGGACCTCCTACCTACACGCAGCTACAAAACAACCAAAAGTTTAATAGAAATGTCACTGATTAGACCAATAAATATATATATTGATAAACTTATAACATGATTTACAACTTAATTATCCTAATCCTGAAGTACTGCAGTGGCGCACTAAGTTTGGGTAGGCAGGACCACTCCAAAGATCTAAAGTAATAATGAAAACTTAAAACATACCGGTATTAGGAAGTACAACTATTATATTATAGAGCACTGAAGATGTGTCAAATTCATGAACTAGGATAAATTTTAATAGTAAACTATGACTTGATATGCAAAAGGTATATCACTATATACATTAAAAAGGCTTAATTTTGATTTTGATAAGAGTACAGAAATTATAGCTTTGCTACACTGTATATCATCGCTAAGGAAACGGCATGGCTACTATTGGGAAACAGTGTCATTTTCTATTTCCTTGTGGTCAGTCTCCCCTCAAAAATAAAACAAGTTTGGCAATGCTGGTCAACCGAGGTTGCCAGAAGCTCCTTAACCCAGCACACCACCTTCCAAT
This sequence comes from Timema poppense, assembly GCA_902141375.1. Taxonomy (NCBI): domain Eukaryota; kingdom Metazoa; phylum Arthropoda; class Insecta; order Phasmatodea; family Timematidae; genus Timema; species Timema poppense. Next base: position 10,274 of record CABFOV010005059.1, read on the forward strand.
ATAACTGAGAGCGGTGTGATTTGGCAACAGTTAACTGAGAGGGAGTGAAGCTTTCCATAAGACCTGCAGTTCCCTCGGCAATTATATTGGGTGTACATTATTATGGCCCCTTGAATCTTCCCCTTACCCGTTTTTCCCATAAAATAAATTGATGAGTACGCCACTGAAGTAAATCTAAGATAAACAAACCTATTATAATCTTTGAACTTGAAAGATAAACGTACCTTGATCTGATTTCCAATATGAAATTATCTTAAACGCTGTTTCCATAGAAGGTAAGGTATATTTAAAAAAATATTCTTAATTATGGATATTAATCTCAAACTTTTGCCATGCCTGCTCTACTAATTGAGACATCCAGGTTCCTATTCATATTCAAGACACACTTAATATATTTCATCTTAAAGCTCTGCATGTAGGGTCTATTTGTAGCGCCGTTAAATAGCGTCTCTAACTATGATCTTCAGTTACGTTGATTGGGAGACCACACTGTGTAGCACATGTAGATGGTGTTAGTTATAGCCCTATTAAGAAATAACATTTTAAATGGACTACACACAATTTATATTACTTACGTGCGTAACCTATCTGTAAAAATACATCTCTCCACACGCGTGAGCAAATGTGTAGAAAGATAATTTTTCTAGAAGTGGTCAGCTAGAAAATGTTACTACCAATATAACTTTAGCTTATAAAAGTCGTTATACGTATATATATATATATATACGTATATATATATATATACATATATATATATACGTAAATATATATATATATATATATATATATATATACGTATATATATATATATACGTATATATATATATATATATATATATATATATATGGACACCCCTATGGGGGCACATAAAATTCCAGGGGTGGTCTGGACCCCCCAATCCCGGCATTTCTACGCCCTGGCTATTCATAATGTAAAACACTTCTATTATATACATTTTAGACAAAATCATAAAGCCATTTTCGAAAACATAAAATTTTCAAAAATTAGTTGTCAGTAAGCTTCTATTAAGCGAATTTTATACAAAGAATAAGTATTGTCACAACCCCCTTCTCTGTGAGCCTAATGTGTAAGGATGGATTGTGGATTCGTAATTTATAGACGGCTTTGGTTTTTAGGGTTTAGCACTACTAACTATTACAAAATGTGATATTATGAAGGAAGTTTATAAAAAAAAAGATATAAAGACTTTACTTAGGAGCTTGCGACAGAACTGGCTAGGTAAGAATGCTTAACCAATGGCCTGTCTGACACATTCAGCAGTACTACACGGATATGAACCCCAGTACCTTGGGCACGATGGTTGCCCCCCACCGCAAGTACCCGGTCACCCGGTGCAGTGGCGGCTTGTGTATAGGCACTGCGGAACTGCAGCACCCCCTATTTCCACTTGATATTATCGATAACATTTAATATAATGAGTCCTTTTTTCTTTAATTATTTCTTTATTTTTGTAGTACAATATATATTCCTTAAGCTTAATGTCAGTACTTCAGTAGCCATCCCCAGTTTATTAAAAAGATACAAAAATTGTTTTATGGAACTGTGCGATTCATAGTGCCAGCGACGTGGTGTTTGACTGTTGTGCGCATGCGCACATAGGAAGAGAGTGGGAAGGAACGGGACTGCCAGGTGGAGAGAGCACTGTTGCTCTCGCAGTTCCAGCTCTGGCGTGATGGTGGAAAGAAGTTTTTTTTACTCAGCATGTGTTGTGCTTAAAAACAGTGTACCATATTCTTGAATGTGATAAAGTGTAGAAGAGTGTAGAGTTAGATTATTATTCTGCGTCCACCTATTCTATTTGATTCATTTTTTTGCGGTTATTTTATTTAACAGAAAGACTAAATGCGCTTGCAGTAATTTCAATGGAGAAAAATTTCTTCAATTATCAGCCAGAGATCAAGGAGAAAATTATTGAACTTTTTGAGCAAATTAAAACAAGAAGAATGGATTTCATATTTAAATGAATAGATCAAGCTTGAACTGTAACAATTTAAGTTAAAGTAAGTAAAAAAATGTTAGTTTTTTTGTTAAGATTGTATCAAGTTCCTGAATAGATTTTTATTGTATAAAGGTTTCTTTCTTTTATACAATTTTAAAACCAAGGCTAAACATTTTCTGGGGCAGGACCCCCACTAATTTTAGCTACAATCCGCCACTGACCCGGTGTTCTATCCCGTGCAGCCCCACAAACAGGCAGAGTGGCCCTTTAGTATAGATATCATTTTCATTTTGTCAGCCCAGATAGCTCTAAGACAACCATATATACAACGAATTGGCTTGGTTGCCAATAACAATGCTGACACACTGTTTAGAGTTGTCAGATCTTTTGTCCTATTGTTTACTTACAATCCACTAAAATGCGGGGACATTTCTTTTACATTCTACTTATATCATTCTTAAGGCCGGTCTTATGATTACCAGATAAATATTGCTATCGGGAGGTTAAAGTTAGAAACCAGATAAAGGTTATCAGCCACTTTAATATTTTACGCGTATTATGAACTGAATTTATCTGCCGGATAGCTATCTGAAGGATAAATATATCTTAATGCTGAAAACGCAAGGCTGGTACTGTTTTTACTGGTGTGCGCATGCGTATAAGTCCTACTACTACCTCTGATACCTGGAAAGTGGCTACAACGCTCAACATTTGTTAAATAATGGCAGCTAAACGAGTGAGAATAAACAGATGGCGTCACGTGGGCGCAGAAGCTAAGTTGTCTTGCAAGTACTAATTTTGGTGTCGGCCAAAATGTGGTCAATAGTTGGGTACATTATTTACAAAATTTCATCTATTGTACTCACATTTTGATAATTTGTTCTTATATAAATATAACTCTTCAGATAGCTTGTCAGTTTATATAAAAGTGTGAATTAAATATTCTAGCTTTATATAGTTAGAGCCTGGGCCTGTGCTTATTAAACACGCAAACCAAGATTTTAGCCTAAAAACAGATTATGATAGGCGAAACCTCATGAAAAACTACGCATCCCTATGGCAACAATCATTTTAACTTTCAGATAAAAGTTATCGGGTAATTAAACCTCTCGATAAAAATGTTATGGATAAATACATTTTATCTGACAGATGAATGCTATCTGGCAGTCATAAGACACACTTTTAACTTGCAACAATAAAGTAGCTTACTTTTAGATGTATAACCCAAGTAGAGAAACACGGAAGAAATAAAATAATAGTAGACCCATGGCTTCTTTGGTGCTGACTGACATCTTTGAAACGTTACCAGACCAAATTATACCAGATAAAGGTTATCAGCCACTTTAATATTTTACGCGTATTATGAACTGAATTTATCTGCCGGATAGCTATCTGAAGGATAAATATATCTTAATGCTGAAAACGCAAGGCTGGTACTGTTTTTACTGGTGTGCGCATGCGTATAAGTCCTACTACTACCTCTGATACCTGGAAAGTGGCTACAACGCTCAACATTTGTTAAATAATGGCAGCTAAACGAGTGAGAATAAACAGATGGCGTCACGTGGGCGCAGAAGCTAAGTTGTCTTGCAAGTACTAATTTTGGTGTCGGCCAAAATGTGGTCAATAGTTGGGTACATTATTTACAAAATTTCATCTATTGTACTCACATTTTGATAATTTGTTCTTATATAAATATAACTCTTCAGATAGCTTGTCAGTTTATATAAAAGTGTGAATTAAATATTCTAGCTTTATATAGTTAGAGCCTGGGCCTGTGCTTATTAAACACGCAAACCAAGATTTTAGCCTAAAAACAGATTATGATAGGCGAAACCTCATGAAAAACTACGCATCCCTATGGCAACAATCATTTTAACTTTCAGATAAAAGTTATCGGGTAATTAAACCTCTCGATAAAAATGTTATGGATAAATACATTTTATCTGACAGATGAATGCTATCTGGCAGTCATAAGACACACTTTTAACTTGCAACAATAAAGTAGCTTACTTTTAGATGTATAACCCAAGTAGAGAAACACGGAAGAAATAAAATAATAGTAGACCCATGGCTTCTTTGGTGCTGACTGACATCTTTGAAACGTTACCAGACCAAATTATATATCCCTACACCACACCATATGATTTGCAAAAACATGTGTTTAGCAGCTGTCACTTCTGACGGTCAAAATTTAGGTATGTACCTAAATGTTGACTGTCAGAAGTTAGCTGTGAGCTGTCAGTCAACACCAAAGAAGTCATGGGGCTAGTGTAGTTTCTGCTGGTGGTTCGTTTGATAACTGTTACGCGTATATCAACGTTTTTTAAGATTTGACATATTTTTATGTAACTAACACTAAAATTATTTTAGCAATAGGCCACTACTATTTTACCACTAATTCCCTTCTCCCAACACAACCCTTCACAACCTTGTAATAACTAGCATTGCTATTAAAATTTTGGGTATGATTTAAAATTTTCATAGGTGCAAAATAATGTTTTGGGGTGTTGAAAGAATGTGTGGGGGAAGGGTAGTAACCCTACTTACATAAGCTACAAACTCCATATCAGAGAGTTGTTATTTTACCTAAGCGGCTCTTTCCACTTGTTGATTCCTAAATTAGGATCTGGGATTAGGATTAGCAGAAATATTCGCCTCCTTTTCTTGGACCCCACTTACTAAGCTCATTCCAATGAACCTTGTAATGTTTACCAATATCATATTGAATTTAGCGAAATAAAGGCATTTGAAATGTTGACCTAGCTAACTTTACAGTCAATAGTTTTAGGAGCTGCATCTTTATAGTAAGTGTTAAAATATAACTAACTAGTATTTCATTGATGACATACAATTAAAACTGTAGTAAAAGTAAAAACTATAGCATTAAGTTTTTTAGTGTACTCGTATATGTGCCCCCTCCCCAACCTCTTCTTCCTTTTTTTAGAGAACTGGCTGACGTGTGTTCCATAGCTTAGGCTTAAGTTGTGTGTACTGTGTAGTCAACCAAACTTTATTAATTTTCTAAGTTACAAATTAAAACATTAGAAAAAATAGTGTTTAATAAAATTTTTTTAAAAAAACACATCATTACAGTATTTTTTTGTGCACAGATGATCAAAGATATGTAAAATATTATTTTATTCCACTCATAAGGCTTGAATGCATTATTTTTACCGTACCATTTAGATAATTTAAATATTTTAGATGGTGACGGCAGATATATATATATATAATATATATATAATTAGCATGACCCTGCTCGCAAGCTGATTGTGTCAACCCTCGTGCCTGTTTATTCTCACGATGTAGTTTTAATATTCGCCATCAGGGCTATAACGTAAAGAACAAAGACAATTGAAAGTTTGAGTCACAAGAAACATAGTTTGATATTGTTAAGAAAACAGATTATAATACATTCAATTTTATTTAATGTATGACGAAAAAGTCTCGTTTTAGCTTCTGTTGTCTGATTTACTAAAGCAAGGTAAAAATATATATACATAATTGTAAAAATTTGCTTGACATTTAATTCCTAACCTATAAACACGTAGCAAAAAATTATTGTTATAGTCAAAATATTTTTCCCACAACCATAAGTGTCAATTTATAGATAAAAGTAGTCAATCAATAAGTTTCTTCTTCATTGAGATATAAAATGAATACTAACTATAATAACAAAATCTATCAAAAGCCCTGTGTTTATGTCTTACCGGATTCCTAAAGGTTTAAAATGACTTCTTGGGGAGTATTGTAGAAGAGAGTTGAAGGAACCAGATTGAAATAAGTGAGAGGGTAAAGCAAACAGAGGTATTTTTCAGAAGGGTGAGAAGCCTGATTTGGAGCAGGGATGTTCCAGACAAGTGCAAGGGCGTGATCTACAATGCGCATTAGGCTACCGACCAATATTGACGTAGGTCTATGCTGCAGAAATGCGGGTAATGAAGGAACAGGATGGAAAAAGAATGTAGGCGAGGGAAATGAGATTTCTGAGAAGCAAGATCTGTATGACAGAATGTGACAGGATGATAAATGAGAAAGTAAGAGGAATAGTAAAGGAAGAACTAGAACATGGTAAAGCAGGTACGACCAAGGTGGCATGGCCTTGTGAGAAGAATGGAGAGGAAAAGGATGCCCAGGAGGATGTTGGACATAGAGGTGTGGGGTAGGAAGCCGATAGGAATACCAAGGGAAAGATTACTGAAGGGAGTGAGGAGGAGTATGGGGGAGAGAGGAGAGGACTGGACTAAGGTGAAGGAATAGAGGCAGCGGGAGGAAAGGAGACGGTGGAAGGGCTTATGTTCTAAACAGGCACAACCAGGGTTTATGATGAGAATGATGAATACAATGACTATAAAACATTGCCTTTGAATATTCTAAGAAGTTATTATATACAGCCCACCCATCCCCCTTCCATTCAACTCCAATATAAGACGCAATGCGAGAATATTTTCATTAGCACATCGTCAATAATTTTTTATTATTGCTTTCAAATACATATGGATGGGAACCATGATATTTTACTCTTTACCAAGAGAATAAATTAAGCTTTAAAAAAATCAAAGAGCTAAGAAAGATATTTGGGTATAANAACAAACAGTAGAATGGAGAAAGTTTCATAATGAAGAGCTTCATGACTTACATGCATATTCAAACATATTAAGGATAATTAAGTCACTTAGGCTGAGGTGGGATCGTCATGTGGCATATATATTGGTGATGGCAGGCATGTATACACAATTTTAATAGAGAAACATGAAAAACCAAGATTGGTTGATAGTTCAATACGTCGATCGAACGATAATGTGAAAATGAAATTGGAGGAGGTGGGTCATAGATAAAAAAGGTGGGTGTTAGGTTCAAGGCCGTAGTCAGGTTTTTTTTGGAGGGGGTTTCAACCGCCCCCCCTCTAAATCTTATGAACAAAATATATATGGCTTTATTTATTATTCAAATAATATCAAAATTAAGGTCCAAGTACAAATTAGGGGGCTGTGTTACCATAAAAAGCACTTCAGAGAGCGTCTAGAAATGTTCATCATTTATAATTTTTTATAGCCTTCGGCAATCGAGGGATCTAGCCACCAGACCTCCCCCTGAAATTATTGGCTGGCTACGGCCTTGGTCGGATTAGGGATTAAATGGAGGTGTTTCAGGATAGGGTTGAATGGAGAGGTTATAAGTAACTTCAAAGCTCTAGTATATGTGGTATTTTGATAATCCCCTTGGATCTGCAGATCATATACATATATTTCACTATCATCAAACGATTGGCGTTTAAATCTTATTGTTGGGCTCCGCTAGGGACTTTCGGTAACTTAAGCCTACTCCTCTGAGCTAGATCTAGCTTTATTGTTCATTTGTTTCGAAGTTCCTTAACTTCCCTTATCAAAGGCTCTTTTGATATCTGACTCTTCATCGTCTGTCTTATTTTCTAATTTTGAAGTAGTCTGCTTTGGAAAATTGTTTTTGACATTATTTACTCTCAGATGATTTGCAGGGACGAATCTCTTCTGACTTTTTATGTCTACCTTATATGTTATTGTGCAATAAATATTAACTATGTCCAGGTAGCCATTTTGACTCTTATCCCCTGACACTTTTCACTAGAACTCTATCATTCAAATTGAACCTACGTTAATCTCCCCGGTGTCTGCTTCCTATTTTATTAGCCTTTTAATTTTTTTATTTTATGTTGCTTTATAAATGAGGCTTTAACAACGCTATTCTTGTGCGAAACTTATAGCCAAGAAAGAGTTTAGCCGGTCATTAGTGGAGTGTCTCGATGCACAAAAAATATTGAGCCCAACTTAGTGTTCAGCAGATCGTTGGTAGAGTGTCCCGATAAACAAAAAACAATTAGCCCAACTGGTTTTGCATTATTCTCAGTCTTCTTTTTAAATTGCCTTTCAAAAACTGTTTAAATGAAGACATTTACTTAATTTTAACTGCTCGCTCAGTGAAACCATTAAAAATATGTGGAGGAATACAAATAATAAATTCCATTTAAAATGAAAAAAATTATTGAACTCACAAATTGTGGACATTTATCAGCTACTAAAGTTGTTAGTATCCTGTATGCTCCAAAGCATGCTCTTGACTTAACAGTTATTTTACCTATTTTTATTAATAACATTACGAAATCTGGAGTGGTTGTCCACAGTAATACAAAATTAACATTTTTCTTTTGTGCGAGATCAATATGGATTCTATGCCACTTCAAACTTGGCCACAACCATAGATATAGTTGTACTAAGAGGACTGTCTTTTGAGTAAACTGACACATAGGGCCTAGGTTTTCGACTTGATCATATATTCCTGACCATCACACACAACTTCTTGCCAAAATCCAGGTTTTTGCCTGTTATTACTACTTCATTTCTATACAATCGTCAATCATGTTCCAGTGATAGTCCACTCATTTATGAAAAGTATGTTTAGATTTGTCCATCTGTGACTCATCAGGTCCAATACCTTGGTTGGCAAGGTCTTTTTTTGTAGCCGGTGAGCATTTTTTTTTTATCTGTGAGAGGCATTTCTACAAAAATGCCTTCTGTTTCTAATTGTTTGAATTGGTTCACTTTATTTTTTCAAATCATATGGCACTGAGCGAGTCTTTTAATAGTCTTCTCTTTAATACAATACTAACAATATTTTCCCAAAAGATTATCTTGAAATATTAAGAAATTTTGTGTCTATTAACTCTGTCTGTTGACACAGAAACACTCCCAATTTTCAACTCGACGGTAAACACCATTTCTACTGCCTGAGTGAATTTTAGACTATACAAGTCAATGGAGATGTTCGGGTTTGCTTACAGCTTTACTCGTGTTGAATTTAATTTGTACTACCTCCAATAATTCATTCGATTCACTTTGTTCAGAGTTTTCGTCTTCTACTCAACGTTTGTTTTCTGCTGAAGACTTAGTTTTCCTTACACCTTACGACTCGAATACATATTTCTTGTTTTGGTATGTAGACCAAATAAAGACACAATGACCGCTTTGAAACATTATAAATACCGTATTTTGAATTGTTTTTCAATATTATTTTTATTTGTCTTTGTTTTACATGATGCATTTCAATCTTTGGCTAGAATATATTTTTTCATCATTGATCTTAGACTATGCCATCAGCATGGGTCTCCTTAGCTTTTGAAAAATGTTGAATCTATATTAGCCGACAGTTTTATTTGAATTTATTTAAATAACATCCTGCAAATAAACTGTTAGTGCTTCATCTAAAAAGATCCCTTACAAGTAATATTCTCTATCGCTGAGTTTGTCAAGCAACAAACACTTTTTTAACCCCATTTAAAAAATATTCCGCATCTTGTTTGAATACTTCCATCTTTCCAATAAACGCCATTGTTTAAAATACATTTTACCTTTTATGTGTACTATGTATTGCCTCGAACTTTTATGTTTAGCAGTGAAACTACAACCAACTCCCTCATGTTGGTGGAGTTTTTTTTTTGTCCCCTTGTCTCACTACCCGTTTGGTTTATACGTAAACCAAGGGCCTATTGATTACTCCAAATTGTTAGGGATGAGTAAGGTTGAATTTAGAGGAAGTGTACCCGAATTTGTGAGCAGGGAAATTGGAAAACCCTATAGGGAAAAACACTCTTTGTATACCCAACTGGGATTCTAACCCCTCTCGCAGTCATCGGAATTCCAGTCTATTGCGAGAGTGACGCCTTACTATTCAACCATAGAAACAGGTTTCCTATGTACTAAAAAATATAAATTTGGTATTTCCTAGAAAGTAACCTTGGAGACTAGAATGCAATAGCTTTAATATACTAGTGTATTTAATTTGATAGTGTTGTTGTGATTGTCCTACAATTTAACTAGACATAGCTCTAAAACCCCATATTTATCTTTCTCTTTATGAGATAATTTGTCATGAGCCCAACATTTCTCTCTAAGTTAGAGAACTCTACTCTCAACCTTGCTCTTAAAGTTATCTATCTATAAATTCAGCTCTCTAAGTTATCGAGCCATATATCCAGCTTTGAGCCGACAGTTGAAGGTCACTGAGACGCTGACGCTAGTTTCGTACTATCTCTTGTTGGTAGACCCTCTTCGTGTTAATTTGATCTGTGTTCTCTAGTCTGTGAAGAGCTGAAACGTTCGTCATCAAGGACGCACACCCGACTCATCTCACTATGGCTCACCCCGATATACTCACAGTCAAGTTCAACAACGGCCGCGAGATCCCAATCTTTGGACTCGGGACTTGGAAGGTGAGCAGTAGGGCCAACCTATTGAGATTTTGTTTCCTTTCCTTCATAACAACGTTCCCTGGCAACAGAACAGCGTTCACCCGCTCCGATGTAGAGCGTCAGGGTCACAATAAGCTCGATCGTCGACTCTCGGCTGGGTGCACTGGGAGTAGTTTATATTATAATCTATAATTGGGGACGTCCTCTCTCCTCTACACCCTAATGATAGCACATTTTCTATTATATTGCTTTCTCTTCACTCCCTAGAATAAGTATCTAATAACCCTAAAAAAAAAATTACCACCACGCCTTACTACCCGTTTGGGCTATACGCTTATGTACTTATTACGCTAATGGATATAGGGATTAGGTTAGTTATATTTAATAGTAAGTGAACCCGCGTCTGCGTGGAGGCATAGGGGAAATTTTTTTTTGGGGGAAACCACCCTCAGTACACCCGACCAAGATTCTAACCTCGATATCCCCGTCATCGTCGGTCTAGCCTACTGTGAGAGTAACACTTTTTTTTTGTTGCAAAAAAAAAATTGCTCTATTACAAACGTATAATTTAATTTTCTTTACATGGTGACCTTAAAATTTATTGAATATCTGTCAAGGACCCTCTGGAATTTAATGACAACTTTATATCTTCATTTAAAAAGTGTATCTTCTAATGCCGCTATGCTCATGACAGATATTCAGGAACTGTTGATATCAACATGTGAATAAAATTAAACTATATGTTTGTACTGGAGAAATATTTTATTTATTTTGCCAAAAAAATTTTTTTTTGTCATAAAAAGTGCAAAAATACTGTCCGTTTCTCGCGTCCCCTTCCATCCCACCTAGAGGTGTTATTTCTTTCTTTCTCCAGTCGTATGGTTGTACATTTCACCTCAACATCCTATTCCCTCGCCCCGTAGATAGCCCTTAAAAAATTGAAAATGAACCCGGTCAGATATTTTTGTTACTGTGGATTCCTACATGCAGAAGAGAAACGGGGTCACGTGACAAGCTTTAATCCAATTACAAGATTTCAGCGCAATCCGCTTTGCTTTATTTTACTTCAACTAGTTTCAGGTTGGTCACTTCTGCCCGACTAACTTCTGCTTTAGAGACCCCAATCAAATTTCAAAACCAATTCTTTGTAATTAGACACAAGCAAAATAGAGTTGAATCGAATCAACTATCTTACGAATCCGAATCTTGAATCCGAATCCCCAATTTACCTTTGAATCCCGAATCCAAATCTTGGAAAGAAATTATGAGCATAAGAGAAAATATAAATATAAGAGAATAGTATAACATATAAATATTAACTAAATGTTAACATTATTTCTTATAATCCATTCATTATAATAGTCATACATAAAGTAAGTGTTAAATTACTGGTCTGAAATCTGGTTGTTGAATTTGTCCTATAATTACCTTGGTTCTGAGCCACCAATAAGCAGTATTAGGGATCTAAAACCAATTTCATTAGAAAAATTGAATATTTTTTTAAGGATTTGCGCCTCGAAAATCCTTAAGGATTTGATGGATTTAAGGTTCCCATTCCTAATAATAACCAGTTAAATGGAAAGGACGAATAAGGATGTGTTGAGTTGGGTCACTTCACGATACTTACTATAACTTGAAAAGATACATCAAGAAAGAAATACTAAAAATTTGAAAATTAGGTAGCTTAAAATAAAAACATGTTTGATAATAAATTGTCCGTTTCTAGTTTACATTGCAAAGCATTATGTCAAGTTATTGTTCAATATAGTGTCACTATAGTTCTACTAGAATGTGAATTTCTGCGCCCTTCAACGAGATTTTGTTTTTCAAAGCCATTACATACTCTTTTATTTAAGGGAGGAAGGGAGTTACTTATGGAGGCTCAGAGGAAATTTTTTTCATCAAAAGATGGCAAAGATTGTTTTTACATTTAGATAACGAATCACCCTTAAAAAAATACAAAGGCTAATTTTAGAACCAAATTGTTTATCTAACCATAAATCCAAATCATTTGAGGTTTTTTACTTTTTTTCCCTGTGTTTTTTGAAATTACCTAAATAAATAGAATTATTTAAAAAATGTGGTTAGCCCTCAATAAGAGTTTAAATATAAAGTTTTACACTATATTTTAAATTAGGAAAAAATAACACAAACAACTCATTTAAATAAAAAATATTGTTCTTTTAAAACAATCTGTTTATACATTGTTTTGCAAAATTTTGTTTCAACGTTATAATATTTCAAATGTGTGAGCGGGAAGATATGGGATTACTTAGTTCAGAGGTATGCAACTAGATGGTAAAACGATCGTATGGTATCATCTACACAACGCCTAGTCATCCCAAAACTCTGTAATATGGTATTATTTACACAACTCCTTTTTGTCCCATACCAAAAATTTAAGTTATTTGGGTCGTTTATTTTAAGTTGATCTTATATATATTTAGTAATCAAAAAGTTCCTCGCCATATTGTTAAAGGTTCCTTCGTTTTTCTTAGTAGGAAAAAAATAGAAGAGGAAATTTAAACATTTATCCAAGTATTATGCTATAAAAATTTAAGTAATTAATATTCATTTTGGTGGTTGTAAAGTTATTTTCATTTACACGGCTAATATTTTCATGAAAAACAATTTTATAGTGTAAATTTAAATTACCTTATTTTCAGTTTAGAATAAATCGTCAACGTATTTTAATACTTGGGATTAATTTGTTTTTAGTTGTTTTTTTTAACTTTAGCTTTCACAAGCTATCATTGAAAGAGTTTTTATTATAACGCATGTTAATAGCTTATTCTAGAAATAAACTAAAACATGAAGATTTCAACTGACTGCATAAATATTTGAATTAAAAGAAGATATGAAACCACTGTGTTAAAAGTTTACACCCGTTTGCTCTTGAACCTTGGCCTACCATGTAAGATAAGAGCCAGCTATTTTAGTAGTGCAACAGCCATTCAAGTATTTTATGGACATCTGCAGATTTTACATAGGATTTTTATCTTCTCTTTCTCTCAGCACAGCTCTCTCTCTCTTTCTCTCACACACACACACACTCCCTCTAGGGGTGTAGATATGATGAAGGTATAATTTAAAGGAAACGTGCCCGAATTTAAGTAAAACAAAAGTAAACTATTTAGGAAGACACATTCAATACACCCGACTCAAACCACCTATTCATCAAAAAACATTTTTGAGCCTGTGTCCACGTAATAATCAATACGTTGATTTGTTTAAAAATTGATACTACTAATTCATGTCAAACACAACAAATAAAATTGAATCCCCGAAATTTACAAACAGGAATTGTATTGTAAATAAAGTATAGAATGAAGATTTGACTCAATTTAGGCCTGCTATGAAAACATTTGTGTCCGCCCCCCAAACGCAGTGTCTTGCCACACCTTTATACAGGACAATTAATAATGTTACCGATTCGTTAACATATGGATCTAAGTGAAAAATGTTTTTGTATTTTCTAAAACACTACTCCTATCGTGTTGTTACGCAAGGCCGTAGTCAGAGCGGGTTTTGGGGGGTTCAAACCCTCCCCCCAAATTTAATGGACAAAGTACATATAGCTTTATTTATGGTTCAAACCATATCAAAATTAAGGAACAATTACAAATTAGGGGGCGGTGTTACCATAAAAAGCACTTCAGAGAGCTTCTAGAGGTGTTTAGTATTCAGAATTCTTTTTAGCCTCCGACAGCTATGGTGTTATGTTGCTATAAAAACACATCAGAGAGTTTCTATAAATGTTTAATATTTATACTTTTTTCTAACCCTCGGTGGTTTTGATTTTATGTAGCCATAAAAAACACTTCAGATAGCTTCTAGAGTGGTTTAAATATATAGATTTTTTCCAGCTTTCTGAAGTTAGGGGGTTATGTTGCCCTAAAAACATACTTCAGAGAACTTCTAGAACCGTTTATCATTGAGAATTTTTTTCTAGCCTTCGACAATTGGGGGATGTGCCCACCAACCACCCATTCCCCGCCACCCCCTGAAATTATTGGTTGGCTACGGCCTTGTTGTTACTGGACGTAAATTGTTACACGCTGAGCCAGCTTTAATATTCTTTAATTAGCAAAACAATCATATCTATTATTTATGTGTCATCTTTAGCTAAGTTGAAAATGAAATTGTAATTCAAAAAATATTATTTTCAATAATAATCAAGACCAAGATTTGTTGTTGTTGTTTAGGTACTATACATTAGTAAAAATATTTAAATAATTGCAAGTGAGCTATTTGTTGTAAAAATGTTGTGGATAGGATGCTTATTTATACTTAACACCACTAATGATCTAGTTATTCTCCGCAGCTTATTTATCTTTATGTATGTGAAAGAACATGTAGAATCCAAAGTTGTGAAGCGTTATACAAAAGCACACCTATCTATAGATGTATAGTGTGTAACATTAATATCTATTCTCTAAATTAACAGGACATGGGCATGAATACTACTTATATTACAAGCTTTATTTCCGTAGGTACTTAGTTGGCAATTTTATGGATAAACTGAGTGTACATGAGGACGTTTATACGCAATTCTGTTAGTTCACTTATAGAAGAAAAATGACACCTGTTAATGGTAATCGAACCCTGGACCTTTGCCCTAAGCGTATGGTTTTTCATCTATATTTAAATAGATACCAAATGAACGGCTGTAATTTGAAATTCAAAATGTTGTGTGTATTCAATTTGTGTGGTGTAGATAGATTCTTTTATAATATTGTGGTTGAGCTTGTGATTTAATTTTTTCTACGCGTCTTACTCCACTTCCAGGCTCTGAGCATTTAATTACACGATTAGAATTGTAGAATTAAGAGTACGTATCCGCATTTGCGTAAGGGAGATTTATAAACCGTTCAGAAAGAAAAACACCCTCATCACACTTAATAATAATAATAATAATAATAATAATAATAATATTACATGAATTGTTAGATCGATATTTGGAAGATCGATTCAATGCACTAGATTTTTTTTGCCTGAATTTATACTACGCCTCTTGATATAGATCGATCCAGAGAATCGATTCAAAGCCCATGAATCGAACATCTCTAATGCTAACTATTCCAAAGTAGTTTGGGACGGATGTACGGCATTGCCAAACTAATGATCTTAAATAGTTTACTAAAATCGATTCCTTATCCTCGATTAATCGATTTTAGATCGATTTAAACGTCTCGATCTGATTCACGAATCAATTCTTTCTTGGGCGATTTCAAAGAGATCGAACCGAAAGGGGAAAAAAACAGACATACACTAATATTTAATTGGCTGTAGGGTTTTATTTTATTACTAATAACATTTTGAAGTCAAAGTCTGCAATACCACAAATTAGTATATTATTCTTTGTTGTGTGATACATAATTTATTTTATAAATAGGCATGTGGTTAAGGTTAAAGGGTGTTTAGTTGGTTGGCCAACACTCTCCTGAAACATTAACTAATATTACAATTAATTAAAGTTGAGCTTAAAGACATTATATGAATCATAAAGGTGTTGTCCATTTGTTGTACCAAAGCTTATTTTATAATGTGTTAACAATAATTAAATGTAGGATTAGTTACCAAATAAACATTATTTATACTAAAATAACAGTTAACTAATTGACTATCAGAATTTTATTAAATTAGGCATAGTATGAAAGTATACCATATTATTACTTTAATGGGCTCAAATCTCAATCATTGGTGGGGGTTTTTTCTTTCGAAAATATACACCAAATTCTTAGTTGAATTGTGATAAAAGCAACTTTTTTTTCTTTACGAATCGTTGAATCAATCTTGTATCTCAGTAAAAAAAAAAGGTGATTGTATGTACTATGGAGTTTGATTATATATATAATCAAACCCTCCTTGAAGTAGTTTAGCTTTCTCAAAAACATAATTGTGATTGTATGTACTATGGAGTTCATAAGGCAGCAATAAGATGCTAGCGTAAACTTTGAGGAGGATTACCAAAAATATAAGTTACATTGTATTAATAATACTTTCAGCGGTAAAGGGTCTGAACCCCCTAATTCCTCCTTCCCCCAATACGGCCCTGCTGTTCTATATTTTCAGCGAACCTGTGACTCAACTATTGTCCTAAATTTCTGTTTGGTATCGGTTGAAAAGTTCTCTCAGCAGAAACTTTTATCAATCTCGCCAGATGACATATTATCTCGTCCTCTGCATGATCTCCGTAAACACGTAATCACCACTTGAGGTTTGCTCACTACAGTTAATTAGAAACTTGTTTATCATCTACTAAGCCTTATCAGTCCTCCACAACAGTGTCCAACGACGGGCTATCGTCGTCATAAGCCTCTTGACTGAACAATGGGACTAGTGTTGGCCTTGGTCGAGAGCTGTGAGGACTAGGGGCTAATTCAGCCATGAACTACGGGTGATACAAAGTTTACTTAAATTGTAGTCCCTGGCGCTATCAACCCAACAGGTGTTAAGAGCCACGGTAAAACTAATTGTAGTCTGTAGCCCCCATGAACTTGAACTAGATTTCCCTGGGTGTAATCAAGTATCCCTGACCGCTCTAGCTCTAAAGTTTGGTTCTACGAGAGTCCAACCTCTGGGGCCACTGAAATAAATTACCCCCTTCTCGATCAAAAATAGAAAAGATCTACAAGAAATTAGCCCAACTTTGGTGAATCGTGTGTGGTCATTTGTAACGAACGCAAAATGGGTTTTAATTTATTATGTATAATTGAGAAGGGTCATTTTAGAGGAAATGTACTCACACGTCGTGAATAGACCAAGGTAAAGCATCCCCACCTACCAGTGCTCCCGGGCTGGATTTGAACCTCAACCTCTCCATCACCAGCATTCACTGCCTTTTGCAAGCCTAACGCCTTAGATCGCGTGTCCACCGGTGCTATATCACTCCAGGGAAATATCAAATAAATGTAGGGTATTAATATCTAAAATAATAGTTGAAAATCACAGGGCTTGGCGCATTAATATATAAAACAAAATTGAGTATATTTTTTACTATTTAAATGTTACTTCCTTAGACAATAAGACTAAAGGTTACCGACGAATTATTAGAGTTTATCGGAGAGCTTTACGGTGGGAAATGTTTGCTTGCGCGCTCGTATAATTGGCTCCCTGTAACAGGCAATCTACAATAGCCCCATGGCTTCTTTGGTGCTGACTTCTGACAGTCAACATTTATGTATATACCTACATTTTGACTGTGTCAGAAGTGACAGCTGCCAAACACATGTTTTTGCAGATAATATGGTTTGGCGTAGGGATACATAATTTGGTATGGTAACTTTTCAAAGCCATCAGCTGTCAGCTGTGAGCTGTCAGTAAGCACCAAAGAAGCCATGGAGCTACTGTAGCAAATATCACCAAGGTGTGAAAACAAATAAAAACGCGGCTTTGTTTATTGAAGAATAAAGTGAGCTCTTCATTTTAACTCCACAGATCTGTATTTGTATGTCTGTAGATATGTTTCATGATCATTTTTGAAACCATTAACCGATTTAATCCAAACTTGGCAAAGTTGTTGTTTATACCTCTATACAGATCACTTTCGTCGAAGAAGATAATCGAACGAAGGGTTGGGGTGAAATCAAACCTACATGTGTAAAACCACTGCTCCTAGCATTTATTATTACGATGCATTTACCTTTAAGGGCACTTCCCTGATACCTTATACGGCTGCGAATTGGTAAATAGGTGCAAACCATTGTAATATAACCTTTAAAAAGATGAGTTTTTTTAAAATAAACTTATTGGGGTAACGGTTTGAGGCAAAAAAACTGAGAGCCCTGCCAATGAAGTTTGCCCAGGGCCCTACGTCTGCAAAGGGTAGACCTGAGTTGGTTGATGTTTACATGGTTAAAGCAAAGCTTATTATCACTTTTTTGGACGTGAGAAAGTTTAAGCTGTTTATCAGCTCAGTGTGCGAGCTGCTACGTCAGCTCCTTTTCTCAAGTGTTGTTAGTTTGTTATGCAATATTAAGGGGAAGGAGTGGGGGAGTTTAAAGTATTTGAAATGATAGGGGAAGGAACGTCAGCCGGTGTTATCGATCTCAGTTGTCCGCGGACTGGTCATAAGAAGGTTATAGTGGTACATCATGGCGCCCAAAAACGTCACTTCGGTTAAACTGAACAACGGGAAAGAGATCCCCATATTCGGGCTGGGAACATGGAAGGTAAGTAAATACCAGTGGCGTACTCCTAAATGTTTTAGTAGTGGGGGTGGATGATTGTTAGCGATGAACAATACTGGACTTAAAACAATCGATTATCTCGAATCAAGTCATGGTTCATAACAGCCTTAGTTTATATTCATGCATAACGCATAAGCTAATAGTGACCTGGACATTGCGGTTATCGCATAATTCATTTGAAAAATACAACAGTTTATAATGAAACGTAGTAATTAAAGTCTTACTTAAATCGATTGTTCTTTATTCATATAAATTGGTTTAACCTCTTTGCTATAGGTGACCTGGCGGTCTAGGGGTAAGGTGTCAGACCTCTATGCTGGCGGCCGGGGTTCAATCCTCGGTCCCGGCACAAATTTATCTGATTACCAAACCCTTCCTTCACCTCTGACAAGACATCTTGTGAATGTGGGGAATGCCAGGCCTCCACCGTGGTTCGGATTCCACGTTAAACTGTAGGTCCTCCATTTCATCTCACAATCACCCTACCATTACACATTAGCGTAAGTGCGTATAGCCCGAACGGGTAGTAAGACGCGGTGCTAATAATAATAATAATAATAATAATAATAATCTTTGCTATAAGGTGTTTAAACTGTAAGTAAAGCTCAGCCTACAATGGCTCGGAACGTCCGTTAGTTGATAGAACATAAGTGGTGCAGTATCTTATAATTGTATACTATAATATAAAACGAAATTATGAAAAATAGGCTATCAGTAACCTGACGTTAAACGAGTGTGTTTTAAACTTTTAATCTAAAGGTTACATAATTTATATACACATATGATCCGAAGAGCGCTAGCTCACTGGAGGATTGTGAATTTTACACATTTTTTTTTAAGAAACACGTATCTAAAATATATATAGCGTTATTCATAATGTAGGTTAAAACATTCCCCAGATAACCATTTCCAACAAAATTTAAAAAGATATTACAAACAATCTGTCAGTAAATGGACCATTAATTTTAATGACGGAATCAAAATCACTACTTTTAGTTGAGGTATGACCATACAACCCCAATAAATAAAGTTTGAACAAAATACCTACTTTAAATGCTTCGGATGTAGCCCTAGGTACAGGCAGAGGGACAGCCATGGCGGAATATATATACAGATATAGATATAGAGGGAGGGATGAAGATAATTGTAAAACCCATCTTTACTTGTCCATCCTTCGTTCTGTCTGGCGAAAGTTTGGCGATTCTTTACAGGCGTGTCAAACTCGCAGTCTTGTGTTTGTTATTACCAAGGCAAGGGGGACAATTCTGGAAACGGCCTTATAAATCCTTCAATCCGCCTACCCTGTTGATGAACCATTCCTAGCGTAACCAACTGTGACGCTTTATACAGATGGCCTACGGGCAGGTATAAAACTATAATTTAAAATAACCAGTTGGCGATTCGTAGCTAAACTTTGTGGGGGTGCTGCTCCAGAAAATGTTTAGCCTTTGTTTTAAAGTTGTGTAAAGGGGGAAAAAACACGTATAAAAAGAAAATTTATTCAGGAACTTGATAAAATCTCAGAAAAAAAACTTTTTTACTTACTTTAACTTAAATTGTTACAGTTCAAGCTTGATCTATTCATTTAAAAATGAAATCCATTCTTCTTGTTTTAATTTGCGCATAAAGTTCAATAATTTTCTTCTTGATCTCTGGATGACAACTGAGGAAATTTTTCTCCATTGAAAGTACTGCAAGCGCATTTTGTCTTTCCGAATGCATAGTACTTCTTAAATTTTTTTATTCTCTTCACTGTTGAAAAGCAGCGCTCTGCCTCTGATGTAGTCATGGGAATTGTTAAGAGGATTTTTATCAATTTCGTAATTTCCCTAAAAACATCATTTAAATTATTTTCCAAGATACATTTCAGCAGCTCAATTAATTTGCAATATTCATGAATATCATTCCTACAATAGAATACTTTTAGTTCAGTTTCAAGCTTTTCTTTGTCAATCATGGGATAAGCTACAGTGATCAGTACTATCTATTTTGTGGGATGTTCATTCTTAAATCAAGCGAATAAATTCTTGTTTAACAATTTAGCAACTACTAAGTGTTTAGTGGAAGAATATCTGTCCATTATATCAACACATATATAGTCACACACTTCCTTAGCTTCTGCCATGCGTGCCTTTGAAGGATTATCACAATACTTTGAGTTTCTCAATTCTAAAATAGCAGTTTTGAAATTTGTTATATATATTCATTCACTTTAAACACACTAATTTCTCTAGATTGCATTTGGTTGTAAATTATTTCAACATGGGGCATAATCTGATGAAAAAGCTTTAACCAAAACTTGAAATTATCATCATTCAAGTATTTTAAAATTCCTGTTGCTTCTGAAATGGTTTGATCTGCATTTGATGTTGACTGAATTTCAGTAAGGCAGTTTTTTAAAGGCTGCAAATTTTCATGAACTCTGTTTATGGTCCGTATAGTTGAAATTCCACCTTGTAGAGGAGGAACGTGGAATGCTGACTTCCATATGTTTCTTGATAATGGACACACGTTGTGGTGATCTTGAGAATAATGTTGGAATAGCCAGAATGTTAGAGAAAAAAATTATTGGATTTCGTTTAATACGCTGCATTTCTCATTATTAAATTAAGTTGATGTGCATTACTATAAACTGCTTTTATTTGTGTTCGAACTCCTGATTTTTTGCCTTTCATGACATTTGCACCATCAAATGTCTGAGCTATCAGTTTTTGTCCATTTCCTTGAAGGATTATGTCCAATATGTTCTAAAATACGTTTTGATATGCCATCTGCAGTTTGATTTTCTTGAATAAAGAATCCCCCAAAACGCTCAAATATTTATCCATTAAATACGTACCGTAGAACAAGGATCATTTGAGTGTGTTCTGCAACATCTGTTGTGTCATCAGCCATGACAACTACAAAGGAAGCTTTTTTAATTTCCGTCATTATCTCCTAATGGTATATTTGTAGCAGGCAGTCAAGTATCTCATTCTGAATGGTCTTAGAAATACCTTTGAAGACTGCACTGGTTTCTAAGTGATTCTTCAAACATGAATCTAATTTAGATGCAAAATTTACTAATCTTCTAAATACCCTTGAATTAACTGAATCGTATTTTTCATCATGTCCACGTAAGGGAGTTTCAAAGTTTCCACAAAAGTAAATGCAGTCTATTATTTTGGACAAAAATTGCACGGATCTTTTTAACTTTTATATTATGCTCATTGATTGAAAGTCTGTATGCCTCACTAAGTTTTTCCTTAATACTTACGGTTCCTAAAAGTGACAATGAAACAACATTATCAAAGTTCTTTTTTGACTTCTCATGCGTTTCATTTTTTCTTTTATTTTGTTTATATTTCTAAAACCATCTTTTGTCCACGGTACATCACCTCCAAACAGCAAACACGGGAAGCAAAATGGTGCATTTTTTACTTCATAGTCGCAAAGCCAACTTTTCCGTTGGTACTTTTCAGAATTAAAGCTACGAATATATTTCTTGTTGTTGCTTTTGCCTGGCTGAGATATTAGAATACCAGGTGTTGAACGATCTCTTTTCTTAACTGTAACTTTCTCATGGAGAGATATCTGTGAAAACTTAGTCACAGAACTTATTTCTTGGGGATGCAAGGCCATGCTTAAAGTTTTCTGTTATATAAAAGAACTAAAAAAAATGAATCAAATAGAATAGCTAGAAGAATAGTAATAATCTAATTCTAAACTTTATCACATTCAAGAATACGGTACATGGTTTTTAAGCACAGCACACGCTGAGTAAAAAAAATTCCTTACACCATCACGCCAGAGCCGGCCCTACGAGAGAAACAGTGCTTTCTCTAGCTGTCAGTCCCGCCTTCCTCCCCACCCCCCTCCTATAAGCGCATGCGCACAACAGTCAAACACCACGTCGCTGGCACTGTAAAGCACACAATTCCATACAAAGATTTTTGTATATTTTTCATAAACTGGGGGATGTCTACTGAAGTACTGACATTAAGCTTAAGGAATATATATTGTAATACAAAAATAAATAAAGAATTAAAGAAAAAAGGACTCATTATATTAAATGTTATCGATAATATCAAGTGTAAATAAGGGGTGCTGCAGTTCCGCAGTGCCTATACACGAGCCGCCACTGGAAATAACAAACCACTTATTAGATAATGTGGGGTATCTCGACGTATGCACTGCGACTCAGCACATTAGTAGGCGGCATCCATAAGATTAAGCTAGTATTTACACAACTCTTGTCCCTGTAGCTAATATCGTCCGGGCCAGGGCCGTCCCTAATAGGGGTGAAGGTGGAATAGTAAGGCCTCATCCAGGGTAGTTAGTGATTTCTTTTCTTTGTGCTCTGGTGGCCCGCAGTCAAAGCCTGGAGAGGTGACCCAAGCCGTCAAGGACGCCATAGACGCCGGTTATCGTCATTTCGACTGTGCCTTCGCCTACGGCAATGAGAAAGAGGTGGGGGATGCCCTAAAGGTAAAGCTGAAGGAGGGGGTTGTGAAAAGGGAGGACCTGTTCATCACCAGCAAGGTAAGTCTCTTTCTTATACTAAAGGGGTTAAGGTGCAGAACAGTAGATATAGTAGTGTTTCCAAAACTTTCTCAAGTCGTGTACTCTTTATGGAGTCTTAACTTAACCAACCCCTTCCAGATTTTCATATTAAAAAAGGGGGAAACAAATACCTCATAGCTTGTAAAGTATAAACTGCCATTCCAAATGTTAAGAGAATGTTAGTGTTAAGTTAAACAAAGCTGTGGCATAGGGGAAGAAAGGCTGATAAAGGTTCATGATAGCACGTCAAAATCTGCATCAACTTAATTTGTTTATCAAACTTAATTTTATCAAAACATGTTTGGTAGTTAATAAAACTCAGTGGTGCTTCATGTACCTCATTAAAAAAAATTGAGTAGAATATAATATCCATTGACTGGGGTGGTGTAGCTGTTGTAGGTCGTCATAATATATCAACTGTTCAACATTACTATTCTTATATCTTGGTTATTAATTTTAAAATCTTTAATTATTGAAAGTTTTATTTTATATCCCAATGGTAAGGTCACACTTTTGCACCCCAATGAGAATTGTTATAGTTTGTAGATATAGTTGCCTTCCCTGTCCCACTTTCAATCGCTCATCTGGGATCTTTACGCTAGATAAATTTGCCCACTTTTGGACGGACATTTTATTCATACTGTGATTCATTGCTTACAATGCTTTATAGAGTCAGCATTGTTCAAGCATAGTGATGGTCCGCAGGCCCCTTCTGAAAAACTCTGTTCCTTGATGTGTGATAGTGTTTCTGTTATAGCTCTGGAACTCATTCCATCGTCCAGATCTCGTCATCCCGGTCCTGAAGAAGACGTTGGAGAATCTGCAGCTGGAGTATCTGGACCTCTACCTGGTGCACTGGCCTATGGCTTTCAAGGTAAGCAAACTGGTGTGAAGGAGGGTGAAGTTCAAGTTACCCCAACATGATTATTATATATCTCCACTTGTAATACTGGTCACTCATCTGATCCCATTGGTCTCTCAGGAGGAAGGAGAGAACATGCCTAGGGACGCTGCCGGGAATATCATCTTCAGTGATGTGGACTACGTGGACACGTGGAAGGCAATGGAGGATGCTGTCAAACAAGGTCTAACCAGGAGCATTGGCATTTCTAACTTCAACAGCGAACAGATCACTCGTCTACTCAAGACTGCTACTATCAAACCAGTCACTAACCAGGTAATATAACACAATTTAGTAGTCAAGTACAATCCAGCTATAATCGTCTAACCAGGTTACAACACACCTATTATATATAATATTTAGCACCACGTCTTACTACCCGTTCGGGTTATACTCTTTAAGTACTAATTATGCAAATTATTGAGAAAAGGGTTGGACCTATTTGAATCTGTCACATGATAAAAATCTTTGATTAAAATTAATGTTCATGTGAAACAAATTATTCTGAAAATTAATCAAAGTATTTTATAGGTAGACACGGGAAAAATGGCGCTAAAAGGCTATTTTACATTAAACAATGAAAGGAAGATATAAGGGCAAGGCCTACATACTTACCAAAAAACTGTATGCCTCAAAGTTCACAATTAAAAACACAACAAAATATTTAGTTATGAAATTTTTGGTGTACATCAGTCCACTTCCTCAACAGAAGAAAGTAAAACACCAACTGGAGTTACTGGACTATGGCAGTATGGCTAGAGGTAGATAATGGTCACTTAGACACTGATGTTGCCTGTTTCTTAATTTTATTTTACTTGGATTCCATAGTTGCCTGTTGAGACCAAGGGGGTGCCTGGATTTGGTTATATATTGGTGGGCAAGTTCCAGCCTACGAAGCTGGGAAGCAGTGCAACTATTGGGAAGGGGCTCGTATTACTCTAGTACTATATAATGAGTCAAAATCTGCATTATACTTTTGGTCATGAAGTGCTAATGGTTTGTCAGGGTTGTTGTAGTTAGTATCAAAATGGTGATCATTCATTCATTGTCTGAGTGTTCCTGTGATGAGTCCAATGTATTCAGCAATGCAGTAGTTGCATTGTGACTATATAAGATTTTCTGTGGACCAATCGTAGTGGTCATGGGATATTCCATTTGTGGGAGCCTGCTGTTGAATGAGGTGGAAGAATGGTGAATTTTGCAGGTACTGCATCTCGGTTTGTTGCATGGATAGGAACCTTTGGCCTGATATTGTTTGTTGTTGTTTGTGTCTGGATCAGATAATTTAGGGTGAACCAAAATATTACAGAGCTTAGGTGCTTTTGATTGTAATTCTTGGAGCACTGCTGAGAAGATTTTTTTGTGAGAGGTGATCAGGTTAGGATAATGTAGCCTGTGTAAAGGATAAATCTGAGTTTGTCTAGTCATTCATAATAATGGGTGGTGAGCGGTATATCATTGTAAGGTTGTTTATTGATAGGTTCTTGATTGTTGACAATGTGTTTAGGGTATTCTCATGCTATGAAAGCCTTGAAAAGTTTGTAACATTGCTTTTTAAAGTCTTCTTCTTCTTCTTCTTCTTCAGGATATGTATGTTTGGCTCTGATATCTAGGCTCTGGGGTAGAGGGCGTTTTAGATTAATAGAATTGTTGCTTTGAAAATTGAGGCCCTATTTATGATTGGTGGCTTTGGTGTGGACTGTGGTGTTTATATTTCCCTCGTGATGGTTTTGAGTTACAGATCCAAGAACATGGCATGGTGTTGTGAAATGTTCCAGGGTAATCTGAGGGTGCTGTGGTTATTTAACCTGTTCAGGAACTGTAATAAATTATTTCGGAATCTGTCTAAATCATGAGGATGTTGTCAATATACCGTTCCGGGGGTTCGGACCATTAAAAGTTGATTTATAGTTTGCCTATGAAGAGGTTAGCATAGTAGGAGACCATACGTGTAACCATTGCCCTCCCACTGATTTGGAAGTAGTGTCTGTCCAGGAAGCGGAAATTGTTCTTTTCAAGTATAAGGCGGGCAGATTCCACTAGAAAGGCAGTGTATGGCTTAGAATTGGGTAGTCGTTTGTCCAGAAAATGTTCCATTGCATAAAATGCTTGTGTGTGGGGTATGATGGTGTAAAGGGAATTGACATATATGGTGACCAAGAACGCATAGGTGGGGATTTTGTTTTTAATGTTTTGTAAGTGATTGAGAAAGTGGTTTGTGTCCTTAATGTGTGAAGGAAATTGTTAGAACGGGGGTTGAAGATGATAGTCGACCAGTGCTGAAATGTGTTTGGTGGGGGCCTCACAGAAAGTGACAATGGGGTGGCCCAGTGGAGATCTTTCCTTTTTGTGAATTTTGGGCAGGGATAGAGAAAGGATATGGATGGATTAGTGGGTGTGAGGAGCTCTACTAATTTGGTAAAGAGACCCTGATGTGGTCCGTGTAATTGTGAAAATTCTTGACAAGACTGTTGTATTCACTTCTAGGGTCATTGTTGAGTTTCTTGTAAATATTTTCATCAGCAAGTTGTCGTTGTTCTTCTGTTATATAGGTGGATTTGTTTAGGATTACCGTGATGGATTGTTTGTCAACAGGGAAGATCATAATTTCTTGATTGTTTTAAGCCAAGAGAGGGCCTCTCTCATCGGTATACAAGTTATGGTATGCAGGTAAGGAATTTAGAAATGATGACTCCATCACATTAGCCAAAACATAAGCAATGTATGGTTATAGTATTCTGGGATGATATATATGTAGGTAGAATAGGTAGAGCTAAATTAAGCTCCATATATGTTATGCCTATATGTAGAGTTTGTTCCCTTTTATATGTTTCTTTTTCCATATAATGATTAGTGAGTGTAAAACTAATCATAATTTGTGTACCCCCAAAGTTGGAAGGGGAGACTCACTCATGATATGAATTTTTATAATTTTACAGGAACAGGAGTAATCTGATTAAAGTGACACAATAACTTCTGTTTCAGGTGGAATGTCACCCATACCTCAACCAGAAGAAGCTGATAGAGTTCTGTCGTTCTAAGGACATTGTGGTGACAGGCTACAGCCCCCTAGGATCACCTGACAGTCCGTTCCTCAAGCCAGGGGACCCTCTGCTGCTGGACGACCCCAAACTAAAGTCTCTCGCCAAGAAGTACAACAAGAGTCCAGCCCAGGTGGTGCTCAGGTACTCGGTGAGTTTGGGGTACTTCCCACTGTCTCATAGGCTCTGTATTCTTGTGCTGTTGCCACTGGGCAGAGAGCTGTGGCTGCCTGATGATTAAAAATATTTAAAAAATATTTTATCCTATTTCTTCCTTTCACTCAATTCAGTGCCTTTCTTCAATAAACAAATCTATACTTCAAGATTGAAAAGAGGTTTAACTTATAAGGAAAGACTAGGGGAATCATGGTAAGAAAGTTGTTATATCATCATTATCCTAAACTGTTTCCAGCCTGTGACCAGGTCAGTTTAGCTACACAAGTTTCTAAAGCTACTTTCATATATTCATATGTTTTAATGGCAATAAGATAATGTTAGTGTATAGTAAATAATGTACAGCATTAGTACAGTAGGCCTACTATAATTTATTTATTATTATTATTATTAATTTTGAACCATTTAGTTCAATAGCTTTGTCTAATCTGCTAGGGAAATGAATATAAATAACGAGTTCCCTGATGACTGTTTGTAATGTTTAGTGTGTTGTTAGGGAGTGATAGTGCTACAGTACTGGATTTACTTTCAGGTATTCATACATCAGATAGTGATATATGTACCTGTCACTTTTGATATATATTATCAGTAGGGCCTATCTATAAAATAAAAGGATTAAAATATTATCGATTTTAGCAGCAATAAAATGTGTTTGTATAAAGGCTCTTCCTATAAAAATGGAACTGTATACAGAGGGGATTAAGCAAATATTATACCATTTCATTTTTTCTATAACTACTTATATAGAACAGAGCCTGTGCTCACTAATAGCTACTTTGATTTCTCAAAGTTCCTTGACAGTGACGCTCCCTAGGGGCTGGTGAGTTATCTAACTGTGACCGCATTAACTTGTTGGTGGTTGGTTGTAGGTCCAGAGAGGGGTGGTGACCATCCCCAAGTCTGTGACCAAGCATCGCATCCAGGAGAACCTGGATATTTTCGACTTCGAGTTGAGCAAGGACGACCTGGCCTACCTCGACTCCTTCGACTGCAATGGTCGCGTCTGTACTGTGGGACAGTGAGTGGGACCTTAAATTCATTGCACATGTCTTAGACTAACCGTAAAAACATAGGCGCATGTAGGAATATTTCTTGGGAAGAAGGGATGGGGGTGCACCCAGAAATTTAATTTGGGGAGAAGGGGTGCAAACAATCAAAGTTGTAGTCAGAATTAAATTTCAGAGGAGAGAATGTTTGATGGGATGGTTAGCAAAATAAAGGTTTTCTTAAGAGATTTGCCCTCCAATTCAAAGAGGAGTCCAAGAACTCTCCCCAGTAAAGAATAAAAAATTTGGAGGGATACTCATTCCTTAAAAAAATTTTTTAATGTAAATGAATTTATAAGCTATTTGATGTGTTCTTAGCTTGGCAAATTGTTGGGATTAGTTGCCTATTAAACTAAAAACTGTAGATTAAATTCACTCAACACATCTTCATTGCTCGATTTTATAGTTCACTTTGATGTATTTTAGATTTTGATTAGGAGGGGCAATTTCTCCATTTGTCCTTCCCCCCCTATCATCCCTGGTGCACCACTGGATGGGGGACAAACTAAATTTGACACACTTCTCACACCAATAATATGTGAAGAAGGTTTGAGGCTATCAGCTATTACTCAGTGAAATTGAAACTGAATCATTAAAATATAACACATTAACCAATATTTTGAAAATTATTGCACACACAAATGTTTTGTAGATGTAACTATACAAAGTATTGTTTGTGTGTTGTTTTCTAACCTATTAGTCAATACTACATTTCTCACAGACTAGAATACAGCGAACATAATAGATTTTACCTCTGTAGTGAGGTGGTATAGTATAAAATATGAATCAAGTCACAGTTTAAAAACTGGAATTAATGAAGTCATAAACCAAGTCATCAACGCATAGGTCACAAAAGACCATAAATTTGAAATTAATAGAAAATAAAAATAAGCATTTAACTTGGCCTTCTGGCATTTTTAAACTTTAAAGCTACTGTTTACAAAATAAATAAATATATATTAAAATTCATATCAGGGAAGAGGGGGGGCCTCAAGGTGCATGTGGTGGCTCATGGTGAAGTCCCTTTGCAGGCAGTGGCATGTATTCCATAGACACAAGGGACACACTGCTTACCCAGACCAAAATATACTATACATCAATAAAAATACTATTAACAACAAAAAGTTATTCGTATTAATTCACTAATTTATGTGTTCTATTTTATGGTAGCTAATGTGTTCATTGTATAAAAAACTAGTCATGCAACAAATTTTGTTTCTTCCTAGTCTGACTGAATAAGAAAGTCTGTGAGCAAAAAGGCGCTGCACATGCTTCGTAGTAGTTGTAGTAGTTGTAGTAGTAGTCCAGTCCTCTAAATTTGAATCTCATATACTGTCGGCCATTCTCAGCTAATATCGCAGCAGGGGCCGCAATTGCTGGCGAGCCGGCCTTTGTGTTCCTACAGTGCTACCCATTCTACGGTTGTTTCTTTATGCCAAGTGACAAAAACTGCCTTAAAATAAAATTTAAATACATAGTGTGTTCAAATTAAACATTAGTCAATAATACGGTAGACTATATATTTATTTTAGATGTATTGTGCTATGTTTTGTATATGCTGTGTAGGTATTTAGCTTGATATTCACAGTTGAAATAACCATACGATAAGCAATCTTGCATACTTCATATTGTACCACTGAGAAGATTGGATATATAGCCAGAGCTGTATAGATATACAGATCATCCAAAATGTGGTTGACCTGCACATGAACTAAATATTAGTACTAAAGTAAAATCATGCTAAGGCATTTCAGCTCACATTTGTATAGTAATAACTAAGATTGAACATGTATGTGTACAAAAGTTGTATTGTTGGTCATCTACTCTTTTCAAATAGTATGATTGCTTAGAACTACTGGCACATATGGGCAAAATTTACAAAACTATTAAAAATACAGGTTGTCCAAAAACTAGACTTCATCTAGTTGGCCTAGTACAACAATTAAAATAAGAGCAACAAATTTACGATCTAATGATTGAACATTTTGGTAAAGTGAATAGCAGAATACTTCTGAATTGAGGGGTCAGGGCAAAAAATAGATAACATTAATTTTATTTAAAAAAATGTGCTAACACGAATTTCTGGTAGCTTAACTTTTGTAGTAGGTACTACAAGTGGTGTTTAGTCAGTCGACATTTTGAGAATAGCTAATATCAACTAATAAATTATTTATTTTTTATAGCTGGGCGTTATCTTGTTTCTGCTCGGACCTCCTCAGTTACTAAAAGTTAACATATAATATTTGATTTAAAATTAATTCTTTTTACAGTTTCAATAATTTTTACATGACAGCCTACCCTAAAAAATATTCACCAGATGCAACTGCCTGCAGGATATGTCAAGGAATTTTTTTAACATTGAATCACTCTTGAAGCAAAATAAAGTGTTCTTAAACATAATTTGTAATTAATTTTATAAGATTCCAATATAATAACTAATATTAAAATTAATACATTCTCATACATTATTGGATCATACTTCTGAGAGAGGTAAGGGGGTGCTTTAACCCCTCCTTACCCAAGTACAGACCTTACCTCCAGCCACCCATGAATAATATTAATAATCATCATCACCATCATCATCATATAGATGTGCTGATAACATATTTTACCAAAATAGATACTGATAGTAATACCTGATGTAGATACTTTTGATACTGTTACTTGAATAAATTTTAATATTATTTAATACTAACTTTTTATTTTCTACAAAATACTTGCTCATTATGAGTATAACTTGCCCAGTGTGAAATACATAAGTCCACATTTTGATAAAATGTTTAGCTTATTAGTAATCTTTCTGCTAATAATTTACTTATTTTGATAGTCGCAAGTGCTCCAAAAATCGAGTTAAACTCAAGTTTTAGTAGGTGTTCTAACTCAACTCAAAAATTTTCTTGAATTTTAATATCTAAAGCACTTAAAATGTTGAGTTTTATTAATTTTATAGGTTTTAGAATATTATTACATAACAAAACAATCTTCTATTTATCCTTTAGTAAAACTAAAAAATAGATAGTGCTATTTAGTGAGATTAGTTTTACTTAAAAGTCTTAATTTGTAGGGGTTTTTTCATAAAAAAATATTTTTTAAATGAATGTTTGTGCTATATTGTATTCATAAAACTATTACAAATGTATATGCCTACAATTCATAAATTCACATAAATACTTTTAAGTATAGATATTGCTTTGGAGTGACATAGAAACAAAGGAGAGAATGAGGGTGGGGGGTTAAGCATCCATCCTTTCCTAAAAATGTAGTTGTTTGTCGAAGGTGCCTAGCTGGAGATTCACCCTGACTCTTTAGTCAAATTGTCATTCCCATGTGTTTGAGTAACCACTGTCAGCAGCATACTATAAATTATCAAGGGGATTGACATTATTTCTGAGGGTGCCACAAGTTCATTATTTTCATAAACCTCCTAACACAACTAAAACTTTATATTTTCATTCTAACTAGATTTGAAGAAAAAAATCTCTTCTCATAAACCCTGAATCACAGTAGAAGTAGTAATTATAATGTTAAATGAGGTTTTAATGTAAAATAATATATAGTTGTTTGTTCAACTAGTATAAGTATAAACACTGAACCACTGTCATCTTGTA
This sequence comes from Timema poppense, assembly GCA_902141375.1. Lineage (NCBI taxonomy): Eukaryota > Metazoa > Arthropoda > Insecta > Phasmatodea > Timematidae > Timema > Timema poppense. The sequence continues at coordinate 41,966 of CABFOV010005059.1, forward strand.
TGTTTACAGTTCGACGAGTCACAAATATTTCCCATTTAACATCGAGTTTTGAGCCTGGCACCTTGGGAATCTAACACTTCAACTTTCCCACAAATATGAGGACATTGACTGGCTTAATACAACTAATATGGTCCTAATGTGAACAATAATCATAATGTGAACTGTTCCTTTTTTGTAATACCTAATAATATTATAAAGGAAATACTGAATGTATTTTTACACAATTATTTTCATGTATTATTCAGGTTTAATAAATTCAGGTAATAGGTAAAAAAGAAAAGATTATTATTTTATTATAAAATGTAAACTACATCCATAAAATAATAAATATACCATAATTCAAGTATAACCATTTCCCTGATAGCATAGGTTTTGTAAAATAAGAGTCTAGTAATATATATATTATTAAACCTATGTATGAAATAAAGTGCACTAAGCAAAATATAATATAAGATGTAATAAATAAAAGGATAGAATTTTATAAAAATAAAACACAAATAAAAGTAAAAATACTAACACATATTTACACACACTTAAATATTTTAATGCTCTTATGGCCTCTTCCTCAGGATGAAGTAGTAAGATGATATTAAAAATGTTTATCTGAATAAATTATGTAATATGAATAGAATTTGAATAGATAATTTTATCAACTTATAATTGTATTCAACATATTGTGCATAAAAATCTTTATTGAATGTCAAAAAACTGTCTAACAGAAAATACAATCAACATTATTTGTGTTTCGATACGGTACTGTAGATACAGATACTTCTGCTTAGATACATGCTAATTCTGAATAACTGGTGATTATTTATTTTTACAAAGCAATATTTGGTCTAGAAAGAATTGTGTCAAATTTTATTGACTTAAATTGCCCTCACTAGTTCAACCATATTTCAATTTGAACTACTCCTTTTAATGCTGATTGGGAGTAAAGGTAAACTAGCAGGTTCTAAATGTCCCGGAATAGTGAATATTTAAAGGCCCTTAAAATACATATATCATTGATATTATGTTTCATTTTAAGCAACATTACATGCAGTGATCTATATTTTAGTGAAGCATTTATATAGCTATTTTCTTAGTAAATCAAATTTTTAAAAAGCATGACTCAATTAATAGACCAAACAATCACTATAATCCTGAAACCATTTTAGTCATGTGATCAATGATTATGTCCATAAATTCACTTAGAGTATTAGTTTTTACTAATATAAAACCTAAATTATTCTGAGTAGCCGGTAATTGGTTGTAGAGTTTAATTTTGGTATTTGAATTTGGAAAAATTATTTCACATGCTACTTTAGTTGATGACAAACTTAGAAAAAGTTTATTTATGAACAATGTATGTGTGCACATTTGGCTAAGGAAATTATTTATAAACAACCAATGGTACAGTCTTACATTTTATGCAATCGTTGATCTTTCCCAAATGATTTATTCATAGTATTCTCGGTACTGTCAGACTTATTCACCGGAACTTGTCAAAGAAATTTAATGAAAATAGGCATTTAGAATTTAATGACTAATGATGTTGATGCCCAAATGCATGTTCTGATACTTCCAAAAGATAAACACAAGAACAAATTGACTCACGTAGCAACACTGTGTGTCACATCACTAGTTTGACTGAACCTTAAAGAACTTATTGTTGCAGTGTGAGAAATATGGTTTTGTTTTAATTTAAATTAGTTACGGTACGTCTTGCAGCATTTCAATACAAACCAGCCCACCAGAATATCTCCCAATCCACCCCTGTAGATAGATCATGACATATTATTCCCTGGTTCAATTGTGAAATAAGTTCCCTCCTTTACCTCCTGGTTTTGTTACATATTTACAAAGGTGACAGCTGTGAGACTACCACTGATATAGGCCCAAGGGCTTAGTACACCCCTGGCTTGGAGTCTTGCAGGAGGTAGGAAGGACAGTAATCGGCTGTTAAAAAGTTAATAAAGCAACCTTCATATAGTCATTTGTCAAGCAAGGTTGTAGCGTCAGGGTAGACTATGGAACTTAAGTATCCCTAAACCTTTTAGTAGACAGTTAATAAAAGCAAATAGCAAAGTTTAATATGTTACTATGATTTTAAAAACGTCTCCCAAAGTGATAAAAATGATTTAAAAAAAAGTTCTTGCAGGGAGAAAATATTCATTTTCTTTCTCCCTTCCCTATTGAGACTGACTACACTTGGTAGTAAATTTAATTTTTTCCAGTTTTTTACCTTAGGATTTATGCCCCTCTAACCCTACTTCAGGGGTACTGCTGTTACCTTGAAAAATAATGTTAAAATGTGAGTACATTTTGTACTAAAATTCACTTTTTATTACTACAAAATACAAACATTAATTTTTTAAACAAAATTATAGTCCAAGATTTTTTTTTGCACAGTGTGAGAAGAATGGTAGGCCTATTGGTTTTCATAAACAATTATTTAAATTGTGGTGAATTTACTGCCATTCAATTTCATTTATCAACATATTCAAATGTAAGCCTATTTGTCTAGTTGTTTTTTATTACCTTCAGTTGAGAATGATGACTCACAAAGGTTGGTAGAGCAGAGCAACACCACCTATCGGAGTGAAATATTAACCAGAGCTTGATAATTTTTCTTACAGAAAACAGGCCACATATCCTAAACTTGAGGTAACACTCTTCAACAATAAGTTTCTTTGGACAAGCTACCTAAAATGTCACCGCGAGCTACCGGTGGCTGATGATGGTTTGGCGAGCCCTGATCTATAGAAATAAAATGAAGAGTTTGTGTATGTGTGTGTCTGTCTTTCATGAGTCTTGAAGTTTAAATTTTAAAATTTGGATTTGATTTTTTTTATTAATTAAAAACTGGGTCAAAATAAATTAAGTGAAGAGGTGATATTTTTTCCTGTCTGAAGTTTGGAGCAAATAAAAGAGTTGCTAGGAGTAACCATACAATCCATTGCGTGGTTACAATGGGCAATGCTGGGTAGGCCCCTAGGTATGCTAATCAAATATAAATCACACTTTTTTTACAAACTAAGGTCTATTTTAAGAAATATTTATCGTACATAAAACACAATATTAAAAGTACAAGTAAGCAATTTTCAACCAGTAAATACTAGTATTTGTATAAAGAACAGGGAATTATGAGAGGTTTTACCTTTCTAAAAATGTTTGTGTTTGTTAATTCTAGTTTTGACTTTGAAGAAATTGTTTTGTGTACAGTGCATGTTATATTTATGTTTTGATAATTTAGTTTCAATCTAGTAATAAAATGAAATGAGGAAGAATAATTAATATATATATCTTATTAATAGTGGAATTAAACATGCTGTCATGTCATAAGCACAAACATCAGTGATTAATATAATATTTTATAAAATCCAAACCATTAGCTGGAGCTAAAATATAAGGAGATACTCAATGGGGTTTGGTTTGTTTATATATTATTTCAGCCGCCCTTATTCATAATGATAGCTGTGTCACTGTGATCTGCAGCTACCACTCTGGATAGATACTTATATCCACCTTAATAATCAATAATTAATAAGAATAATTTTTTACCTGCCTCAGTGTTCGAATGGTCTAACGCGCTAATCTCGTGTTCGATTAGACTGCCGCGGACGGGGATATCAGTGTTTGAACCAGGTCGGGTGTACTGAGGATGGTTTTCCCTAAATGGTATCCTACTCTTTCTCTACGCAAATGCGGGTGCACTGATTCCAAGTTACACATACCTCATCCCTAGTCCATTAGCCTAACTAGTACATAAGAGTATAACCAAAATGGATAGTAATACGTGGTGGGAACAATATTACTATTTGGTAAATGTTTTGAAAAATAAAACACACAACTAACATAATACTTGTATTGCAATAAATAAATAAAATAAAAAAGGAAAAATAGTCAATCATAATTGATGCCTCAAAATTTAAAATATGTACAATTTGTCAAAATATTAAAATAAACATGATAGTTCAATAAAAATAATCCCAAGTGTTAAACTTATCTCTAAAATATTTTTAGAGATTTTTTTTGTTTCAAAGAATTTGTATTGCATCATCATAACAATGTTCAATAAAGGTGATGGTCAAATTTGTGACCTTCATAATGCTCATCAAGTAAAATTGTCAACAATAATAACGGGGGTTTGATTAAAATATAATATAATAGAAGACAAAGTCTTATTATTATTATTATTTCTGAAGTAACTAATTGTCCAAACAAAACTTTTTTCTTTACGATCACATCTTACTACCAGTTTGGGTTATACGGCTATGTACAAA